>VICI01000109.1:0-61799 GCA_019593645.1 Akabosia matsudoensis | reverse complement strand
CACAGTAGCTCCATGTAAATCAACAACAAAAAAAGTAGGTAATCCTGTATAAAGGTCATATCTAAAAAAAAGTAATGTTATTCAATTGAATGAAGCCGAAGAAAATGGGAAAACGACTATAGGTTTTTATTATGCATAGGACATTTTTGTTGATGACCACATACTGATTTTATGAACATTGGCTACAACAATCTCATCCCAAAAAAACGAACGATTGTAAAAAAATGTGCAAATAAATAGTTATTTGCACGACGTGATATTCTACTGGTTTCATCCTGTTGGTGGGCTTATGCACGAAAAAAATGCTTTCTTAGAAGCGGGCAGATGGTCATAAAGTGAAAATTAAACGCTGAGAAGAACATTTATGGCAAAATGAAAATAGAACAGAGAACACTTAGTGTGATGGCATTGGATGACAAACACTGGTGCATTTACTGTTTTGTGCGAAACGCCTCTAGAGTAGGTTTGTTCTCAAATTCAGGGTTTCAATCAATTTATCATTAAGGTACGAATCAAACTGCAAAATAATTTTTTGGTTGTTGCTTTGTTGGAGCGAAGCTCTAAGACAGTGCCCACTGTCCATTGACCTTCAGCGTCTTAGAGTTTTAACGGGATGTAAGCTATGCCTTTTTATGAACTTGTCATGAGCCGAGTTAATTATCTAATTTTGTAAGAAAATACGATGTTGTATGCAAATTAAATGTTTTCATCGCTTGGGAACTCAGAGTGCGTGAAAAGATTTAGTCGTTTTACGTTAAATTGTGTGACAATAAGCGTTTGCGCGACAACTGTGACAGCAGCATAAAACTCGTTGAATGGGTATCGTTAGGTTAGGTATACACAGATACACATTGCGCAGCTATTCATTTTCCAGAGAATTTGTCTACTTAAAATCTTGCTGAGCTAGCCCCAAGGACATGAACACAATTTAGTAAAGGGTGGGATGGTGACAGACATGCTCTGAGTAATTTCAAAATATCTCCGTTTATCTCCTAAATAAATTAAGCTAGCTTCTTTTTACAGGAACCGAAGTAAACCTTGGCCACCTTTAATTAGAAATGGCATAGTGTCGACGCATTCCTGCGTGATACTCTGTATATGGCGTTGATTTCATCTTGCATAGTTGAAAAATATCTTTGGACGACAAATCTCGATGGCCGTCGTGAGCCGCAATGAGAAAGTTTAAGTCCGTCAATGATGTGATGTGAAAGTCATTAGTCATATTAACTTCGATGTTATCCCTATCGCCAAGTTATGTATGTCATCGTTGTTGTTTTTCATGCAAGTCATCATCATGATGCACCTGCAGCCCTGCATCTCGTACTGCACTGGAAATCCCCGCGCGAAAGTTTTTCTGGGCTTGCTGGTCAAGTCAATAAGTTCGAAGATCTTCACGCCTCGCTGTTAAATAGACGAGCACACATGGGCTAAGTAGATTGCGGGCCTAAATCTCTTCGTCAAAACAATGCATAGGTAAATAGAATTAACATAAAATCCGCCAGATTAGAAATGGTCGCGTTGTTAAATGCATACCGCATTGGTCCAAAACGTCAAGAATGCTGTGTAGAACATGAAAGTGGCCATAAATCATTTTATAGTCTTTAAGCGAACGACATATTCGTCTTAAAATTTCCAATTTTTCCTCGTGTCTTGACGTTAATTGCTTTTATTTTCCGTTAAAATATAATTACCGTCATTAAAATGGGATTTTTCAAGAAAAAAGAGGTACCCTCAACCTGCAGCCATCCTAGAAGACTAAATCGCAGCGCACAAATTGAGAAACAAAGTTGTCGAGAGGGTGCAGCATGCATGATATCTATTAAATGACAACGGAATTGAAAACAATTTTGTAACAAAAGCTCACCTGTTCACATAAGAAAAAATAAATAAATTTCGCTTTCTGCAAGCCTCGTATCGAGGTTATTATTCATTTAAAGTTATACTACCTTGCCATGCGATTAACGGTGAAAAACTGTTATAACACCTTTGTACTGCGAGAAATAAGAAAGCAACACCGGAAGACAATACGGTTTTTGTGTGCCAGTAGTGGTGACACTAGATTTTCTGTTTATACAAATTTGTTAGAAATATGACTCAAGTTCTCACACTGTGAATTTACCCATATCACATTTCAGTAGTGGGACAGTTCAACAATCTGCGCGCGTTTTTATGTTTCTTTTTTTACTAAGCTTACGTGAATAGAATTGGGGGAGGAGTAGTAGGTTCAGAAAAAAAAGTCAGCGTTATTAGATAAAAAGCAAACTCTTATCATTTTAAAAAAATAATCAGCGTCTTCCTCAATCTTTCATTCATTCATTCTTGTTGTGAATAGTAACATTGTTGTAAAAAATTGTCTGTGATTTGCTATAAAGCGTAGACAAAATATGTGCGTGGGATAAGAGGAGCATTGCAAAAAAAAACGCTATTGTTATCTAGAAACTTTTTAAATAGGATGAGCACTCAACGACTCTTCATCCTGGCTGAGCCTCACTCATATTATCCGACTAGCGTTGTACTTTACGGGTAAATTTAAAAAAAATAAAACTATAAATAAAAATTATGGCAAATGTATTCAAATCGGATGCGCGTAGCGTGTGTTCAGTTCACCACAACATATTCATGCTCAACATCCTCCCAAGATTTGATAATTATTTTTTTTTTGTCGTTGTTGTCCTCCTCCTAGGGCATATCACAGTTTGTTTGATGGGATCTCTCACGCTTCCCAGTTAATATAATTATAAATTATGATCATATCAGATTTAATAAAGTCGTATAATAGGGAAGCCACGTCGTATACTTGTACAAGGCTTAAAACCATGGAAATTGCCGACTTTGAAACATACTTTAAGTACAAAGGAAAAGAAATATGTACTGTGGTCCGCTTATGACTAGTTTGCCTAAAGAATATGATTATATTCCAAAATTGTTTGTAATGTGTCAAATAAGGAAGAGAAGCATCTGCTCACGTCTGAGCTATTTCTTAATAAGCCTTCTTTTTTAAACTGACAAGAAAACCGGGTGATAATAGTGGAATGCATGGATGAGTATCATGTGGCGTTTGTGATTGCAGTGTGACAGAAATATGTGCAATTTTAAAAATCCAAAAAAACCCGAACGCTGCTGCGATGCAAGTTGCAAGAACAAAAAAAAAATAGGAGAGCTCCCTTGTGGTTTTTTATTTCGTGAGGATATTACGTTACGAATTTTTACTACCAAAAGGAATTACACACCGAAAGGTAGCTTTTTTGTGTATTGATACGTGCGCTATGGCAAATTGTAGTAATCAATGATGCGAAAACTTGATTAGTACGTACGGGAAAATGCACGTAAAGCATTTGTTGAAAACAGGTGCAAGGAACGCTCTTTGTTTTTCTGACGTGGAAACCAGTTGCAGAGCGAAAGCAACAGGAAAGATAGACGAAGAGATGCAAGAAAAGGAAGATAGCAGGGCACGTTGGACGCAAACAAACTTCACGAAAGATGTTTTTCTCACTAGGACAGAACATTTTTCTTTAGGTTTTCCTTCAGACACAAAGAAATGAGAGGCATACGAGATAAAGTGAGAAATGAAGTGGAACAATTGCAAGTTGCTGCATAGTGTTTTTGTTCACGTTACAATTTAAAAAGCTAATGTACTGAGGAGGAGCTGTCATGCCATAGTATTTTGGTTCCTAGGCAAGATCTATTTGATGGCTATAGCCTGTCAATTTTTATGTTTGTAAATAATACACTTTGTTTCAAGCATGTATTTTTCAAAGGAAAACTAGCGGAAACAAAAACAGGAGAAAAACAAAATGCGAAGCGGTTTTTTGTCTTTTGCTCGTGCCCAACAACATGATGAATATTATCATAATTATTTCGCATTAATAGGAGGATTATGCTAAATAATATGCTCTACGTGTACGCCTGGTTGGCACATCTTTAAAAAGACATTAGTCATGTTAGAAAAAGGCGGTTTAAAACCAAGAAATGCTGCGTCTCGTACATAAAAGTGCCGGCGTTGTATACCCTTGGTCCAATTGGTATCGAACATTACCTAGACGTCTCCCTGTTTTTACGTTTTAGTCTCAAACAAGCGAAAACAAAAATGTTTTTGACATTTCTAAGCTGAAATACTTTGAATTTAATACGTTAACAGTTGTTTGGCTTGCATTCCAATGCTGTACTTTTTTTATTGTGTTTCTGCTACAGCCCTACTTTGAAACTCATTTTCAAGATCTGGCAGTAAAATTGTTTGCACAAATGTGGCTTCCCGAAACCAATGGATCGGGTATATTCTTGGAAATCCTCTGATTTTGGTCGGTTCATAACCCAACTCCCTACTCCACCCTATCCCAGATGGCTTCATGTAATTACCTCGTACAAACTTTAACTGGAATCCGGTGAAAACAGATCGAGTAGCTAGTTTTACGGATAAAAGATCAAGTTATCGAATTGCATCTAACAGTCTGGCCAGGAAGACTCATCTGAAGCTAGCAAAAAAAAAACAATTTGGTTGAAATTGATCTTTGATAAGATAAAGATGAAATTTACGATTCGAGATTAATGTTCCTGTTTTGGCGTGAATCACACACCAATTTAGGTGATGGAGCTACAGTTACTCTCGTATAAAATATTAAATCCTTCGTCTAGAAAAATTAAACAACGTTAACTACTCTAAATACCTTTTCAAAACCCTTAATCGAGGAATCTAACGAAGAGATAATAGGTTTTACTATTCCGTCAAGGAAACAAATCAGGAGTAAATGCGCTAATGTTATCATAATAAGATGATGAATTGCCTTGGCGCTAAAGCCAGGAAGTTGAAAAAAAGTAACTCAGCTTGGAACTGTACTATTGAAATTTGCAAGAATATTTTGTGGCTTGCAGATTGTTGAGCGGGAATGCATAATGAGTTGGTCAAACGGTCAGCATCATAATCATGAAAAATGTTGCATACAATTTACGTATTTTGCACGGACAATCAACCCAAATCAACACAATGTTTGAGGTTAACTAATTTTATATTTTTTTATTTACTTTAAAAGATGCCATCTTACCACCTCTAGAATTTCATATAGAGATGCACTCGAATGGTTCTTGGTTATGGTTGCATTGAATATACTCTCCGCACTGCTGTCGAAAGTGTATTCAGCGTATTAGACATGTCACAGATTCATTAAGAAAAGTAAATTTGTAAGAGGGACAATAAATTTTGAGAATTTTATGATATTTTCTTTTTTGTAATGATGTAATTCCCTCTGCGGCAAGTTAAATTGCGCTAAAATCCCTTTTATCTGGCACAGGTGCGAATTTACAATATTTTTTATCATCGATACAAAACCGTCAGGAGGTGTATTGTGAAGAAAAAAACTTTGACAGTTTTACTTAAGGCAACGAAAACAATGCAACTAGATTGCACTTTCCGCAGATTTTGTCGCAAGAAAACTGCTGGCTGAGTTACCACAGCAGCAGTACATTTTTTAAAATAAATTTCATAAGCCAGTTCATTCTGATTTTTTTAAACCTATTCAGAGACTCAACAAGAGGATATTTTTTAATGCTGATTCATGATTGCAATATTTTTAAAGGATGAAGAAGCTATTGAGCTGCACCAGCCGCAGGAGTAGCAGTATTATGGGATGACATTGTTACACCTGGGCATGTGTAGCGCCATAGGGCTACTGCATTAAAAAATCCATCGCGAGAAGCAAACTTGCAGTTTTGTATCTCTAGAAAAGATTGTTCTTGTTGCGTTGACTGCACCAGAGAAAAGATGCGTCAACGTATAACAATCGGCAATCAGCTAGCGTTAGTGCCTTATAAAAAAGGTAGTATCAACAACACAACGCCGTTTGATAAGCTAACTAATTTTTTTTCTGCTACGGCACCATAATGTTATGTAGAGGAACTTTATGATTGCAATGTAGAAAAAAAAGAATGAATGCTAGTTTACGGCAGTATAGGAATCGTTACCATTACGACAATTGCGTTAGTTCGTGAATACCTGTTCACGAGGGAACAATGATAGAACAAAAACGTACATTTTTCTTCTTTTTTTTGCTGTGAGCGTGTTGTGGACACAATTGAAAATCACTTGAGAACGTTGCGAGATTCTGCTGGTTTCTGAGTAATTGTTCTCCAGATCTTTGAATTTTTGTTGGCTTTGTCGTTGGATTTCATGTACAAGATTGTTGCCAAATCAATGTTGCACAAAAAAGTGAAAATGAAATTGTCAAGTTCGTAGAGCTATGCCATTCTGTGGATTTTAAAAATGTGCCGGTGGTCCATTTCGTAGTAAACAAAATATGCAAAGCAACAAGGTGTACGGTTCTGCAAAGGGAAAGTAAATCATAGCCGGCTGTGTACCACCTTATAAAATTTCTGTTGAAAGCAACGCCGATTCGTGGTGGGCATTGGATTATCCCAATTGCCAGAATGGTTTACTGATTTGAACTGGGTACAAGGTAGACCCAACGCCTTTTACCCGCGTACAAAAATGTCAAGATTCAAAGAATGAGAATTTCGCATGAGGAGTTTACCAAGAAGCAGACCTGCATTTGCGCAAATTACGCACACAATAAAACATTTATGTGCGTTGACGTAAAATGCGCCGATTTTTAACAAATGTGGTGCAAACAAAAACAACGATTCAATTACGATGAGCCATACCACCGTGAAAAACTTGGATGGTCAGTCTTGTTGAGATAAGAATCAGGTCATTTGAAAAGAAAACAGTGTCCCGTCGACCAACTAATATATTTTTTTCGCTGCCGTGCCGGTTTTTTTCTTCTTTTATGTACGTGCTGAGCCTCTGAAAAGTTTTGTAAATCTTGGTGTTGTTTTAAAATAGTAAACCTGATTCGTACTCAAAAGACATGAAAAAAAGTGTGATAATTTTTAAAGTGAATGTTAACGTGTCAACATTAATGCCCTTTGGAGAGAAAGAATGAAAAAGGACTCGCGGGTTATTTCATGCTGATAACAATTTTCCTTTCAGACTCGCATTCGAAACAAGTAAGGTGGCAATTTTTTCACGTGAAGTGCCGCCAACTGTGAGTCGAAACATAAAACAGGATATAAAACAGGAGCTTTTGAAAAGAAAAGAAGAAAAGCTCATCATTTGCATGAATATTTCGGACAAAACAAAAAAAATATATACAAAAATAATTACCAACTTGTTCAACAATACGAGTCAGTTTTGTTCTATTACGTGTGCAGCAGACTCAATATTGCCTCAAGAAAAATGTAGTGTACGTACGTACTATTATCATCAGAAAAACAATATTTTTCAGTCCATGAATATAAATTCTGTCTGATCAAGCAAGTGTGAAAACCCCCGCCGGAAGATTACGTGAATGCTAGGGATCCGGTTTTTATCCTAGTGATAAAAAGTTAAAGGCCTAATCAGTGCAAACCCTGCAGGTTTGGTGACACAAAGCAGCTCGCAGAAGTCTGTTAAAGTGAGCGACAAAATTCTTCATATTTTGTCACGTAAATTGAAACGATCAGAAAAGTATAGCGGATTTTAAATGAACCTTTTGTGTATTTGGACAAGGAACTAGTAATGACATTGTTGCGTAAAGAAATGTGTAGCTAGTAGGAAGTAATATTTTACAGGATATTGTTTTTGAACTGTGCTTCTCAACGAGTCAATGTTAGTCGACGGAATGAAGTAGACTTTTCACAGGTAAAATTGATACGGCACATGGCGGAACACTTGTTTCCATTTTTTTACCTTGAACGAATTGATATTTCATCTGCTGCCAAATTTATGGTACAGTGCAATCAATAGATGAAAAAAATTTGTACATTTATTATTTCGTATCAAATTTGGAGCACATGTACGCGAGAGTTCGGAGTAAAGGAACTGTTAAAAAGCGAGAAACGAAGAATGAAAATATTTTAGAGGACACGTTCTGAAAAGAGTTTAGTGCCATCCGAGTGCAATAAAAACTTTACTTTGTGCTGCATAATTGTTACATAAATTGTTTTCCTGGATTTTTACTCGTTGTTTGCTAAAAAATTTTGATAAAAATTGAAATGACTTATGTATTGACTTTTATTCTGAGAAAAACTCTTTGTGTGCCTGGCAAATTTGTTTGAGAGTGAATGAAGAAAAACTACAATTTTCCGAGATTGAAAATTGTCAGATTTTTCCAAGAAGGTTTTGTATAAAAACACGAGTTGCTCAAGTTGTGAATATTTGTATTACTTGACTTCCGAGTAACACCGGCAAAAGAAAAGAACATGACAAACATGGTCCACTGTATTCTGGAAACAGGTTGGTCATGTAACAGAATTGTATTTTGCTATAATGCTGAACTTGTGGATAATTTCATACATATTTCATCTTAAAAAATCGTTCCTTTGAGGGCCCAATGGATGCAGATTTAGTCCTAAGAACCAAAATGAAAAAGTTCCAAATGAGAGGAACACCTGCCGCTAACAATGTCATTATCAACTAGGTTGGTCGTCTATCATTCAGTTTTGATACAGACTTTCCGCAAACAAACGCAACAAGGAAACCGCAAAACAAATGCATGATTAGTTGCGAGATTTATTAATTTTTTTTCTTGAATGAGTATGGCTCCTGAATAGAAATTTGTTAAGGATGTGAAGTGGTTTGTACAATTTGGAAAGCCAATATGAGGTGGTTTTTATATAGGGTCGTTTTGAAGAGCTAGAAATAAAAATCTTGATGGACGGTAGGGCACGAAGGCACGTAGTAAAAAAAAGAAACTCTAAAGACGGCGGCGCTTTACTAGCATTCCGTATTAACTGGCAAGGAAACGACAAGCACTTTTTAGGCTTTACAGCATAGAAAATGTGGTTGACACACTGACGAGCGCGTAAACCTCTAACTTAACTGATCAAATTGTTTTTTAATATTTTTGTTCAAAGGAAAAACTCATGAAAATTGTCAGAACCTAGCCGATACGGAGGTCTGCCCATGACTTTCATAAGCATTGCCGATTTTTGACACCTGATTAGGCATTTCTTTATGGGGGTGCATATGCGAGCAACTTGGTCTTGCATGACAAGCTGCAACTCGATTCAGTATTATTTCTAGTTTCCGGTTGTTTTGCTACGAAGGAAACAACCGGAGTGTAGTCAGTAGTAGCAAACTGTCTAGAGAAAATAGTCCACATTGGTAGGTAGACTTCTGACGATGATGACAATTAATGAAGCAGGCAACAGCGAAGGAGCTCGTATGTAATTAGAATTTGATAATAACAGCTTTTTGAAGTTTATTTTGCATAATGACATATTTTCTCATGTTATGAAACCATTTTATTGAAAAAGATGGAATGCAGGCAGACACCTGTGCTTGATTAAATTCCAAAGGCCCGTTTGAAGTGCTCACTCTGTTGTACCCAAGTTACGTCTGGTTTATGCAACACTTCATAAACCGTGGGGTACAAATGAGGTTATTATGAGTGCCCATTTGAAAGTGTCAGAGAGCATCCATTTTTCTATTTATATAAAATGCTATTCACCTCAGAACTCATCTGATGTCTGACAGTACATCAACCGTTTCAAAAGTTTTTTTTACCTTACGGTTCATTTAAAAAATTGCAAATCCCGTCATAGATGTTTTCAGTCAGAGATTAAACAAAAAAACTTACGAAGAGTATCAGCCAAATATAAATTCCACCGCATTGGGACATCTTCAAGCACCTGTGTGTATTTTTTTCAAAATTATTCTTGACTTTGACACACCACTTCAATTTTTTGCTCCAGTGGTGATTTTGGATTGAAGTACAGTAGTGTATCGAGAAGATTTTAAAGAAATAGCTGTCATTTGCACTCATCTCCGGCGGCAGTATACACAGATTATTGGTACATATCCATTCATGCTTTTTCCTCAACAGAATTGTTAATCTTCTGCTTCTGTTTTTTTTTCTTGGAGAATTTTCAGCTTTCCTTTTTTTTTAAATAAATATTTCGTTCTAGCTTCACGCGATATTTTTATATTCCAATCCGTGACCTGCACAAAGAAAAAATTATATGAAAGTGTTTTTCCTTTCATAATATTTCATTATGTGTTTATCAGTTGCCAAACTCCTTCACAGCCTCTCTTTTTTTGCAAGAGGAAAAAAAATGAGTGTGTTTTTATACTGTGTTCATGATTAAAAATACCTGTACGGTGGTGTCTCGCTGTGTATGACGACGAGACGAGACAACGGCGATTATGAAGGCGACCAGTAAACCAAGTCAAAAAAGTTCTTTTCCCTTTCGATTTTACAAGCGATAAAGTCTTGTGGACGCATGGATGTATTTATATAGAAAACACAGCTGCTGGGAAGTATTTATGAAAAAAATCACGAAAAAAAAAACTATATCAAGCGAGTGCACTCAATCTGCATTCAAGCTGTTGCATTCCTTTTTTTCCTTGCAAAATCTCCTCCAAATCAGAGTGATGAAAAAGATTGTTATTTCTGATATCTTGTATGACTGTCAGGCAGTGTCATCGTTTTCAAGTACTATTCACACAAGTCGTCAATATAAGAATTCGACGCGAGTCGTCAGTCGTGGATAAAAATTTTTTTGCAAGGTTTTTATGCTGTGTACAAATAAAAAACGAAGGGGAAGCTTGTACAAGTTTTGTTAGTTTACATTCCATTCAAAAAGTCAGTGTCATCGTACTTTATTTTTGTACAATTGATCCCTACTAAGTTCATTAGGCAAATATGCTAAATAAAATATGCGCGCAAAAATGTTTGACGTTTTGTACAAAAAAAAAAAAAATGTTTTGAGAACGCTGTTAAGATTTTCATAAACGGCAATTTATGAGAATTATACATTCTTTTGGTTTACTCTCACTGTCATTCAGACGTTTTGGCCATGTGCTTCATCATGAGGCAGATTGTTGGTGGTATCAGTATCAGGGATGACTTCAGTTTTGACATTCTCAGACATAAAAAAATTGGATCCTGAGTTGAAATGAGTTTTTTTATTGCAGTTTTCCCTACGCAGAGTAAAATGATTTTTGTTTTTGCTATAAGAGAGGACCTGCGAAAAAGGCTAAATTCATAAGGTAAAGATGGGATTATCCTTGTACAGGTTTATTAGTCCCAAGACCAGTGTAACGTTTGGAATGAAGAATCTTTTTTTGCATAAGGAAAAAGACAGATCCTGCTGTCCTTTGTTCGTTCGTCTTATTGAAAAAGAGGTTTTTTTGTGTAGAGAAATTAAAGTGAAGATTCTTTATATTTTGTCCTTCTGTCGAACATCCAAAACGATGTTTTTTTTCCTGCTAGTCATTATATGCCACGACTTGACTATTATTTGACAAGAGTATCATTTATCATATCATCTTTCACATTGTGTAAATAGAAACGGTGGAGTAGGTAGTCAAACGTTGACTGATATTTGTTTGGAGGCTCTGTCAAACCTGGCATATGTATTTTTGCTGAGTTCTAAGTGGCTACAGTGTTGGGGACGGACGGTCTGTCTCTAGCGGAAAACACGAAAAAGGACTATTTTGTGTTTGCCAATTTTCATGACGAGGGTTTTCGAATCTTGGACGTGGCTCTCACAGTTGGTAAAAACTAAATAAAAAGTATAAATGTAAGTGAATTGGTTTTGATTATGGATTAACTCATCGGGAGAGTTGCTAGTCAAGAAAACGGTTTCCCTTTTTTTGTCAAGAAAAATGGTTAACGAGACAACATGACGAATTGAAATATCTTTAAATCGTCATAAATTTGACTTGAATGAAGGCAGATTGAAAGACAATATTTTTAAAAAGGGGTTTCAACAAGGCTATTATAAATCTCTCATAAGAGATGTAGGTTATTTGAAGTGTTTCATTTCACAATTCATATCCACTATCCAAATGAGCAATCAATTGCGTGACGTGATGAATGATGCTAGTTTTTTATTGAAAATAAGCAGACAATCAATGAGAAAGATAGTACATCATGAGAAGCGAACGCTTTAGAACTCTGACGATTTATAGGATTTCTGTCGGTTTTTGAAAATCCTGGTGATTTGATTGATAAAACAATGGAAATAATGTCAACATCTTTACTTGCTCTGGCAAAAATGGTTGGTGAATTTCAGGAGAAAGAAAGGGAATGGTACGGCTGGTCATCTGAGTCAGCTAAAATATGTCTACAAGATTTATAATTAGTATTTTCCTCAACATGGCGTGGCATTCGTACATATACAAGCACAATTTAACTGGCATTAACGCTCTGACTGCTCTAGCATAGCTTCTAGACTTGTTATCTATAAAAATATCTTTATGGCTGTTGAACTCAACGTGCGAATTATTATTATTATTATTTTTTTTTGCAGCAATTGATGCTTGTAATAACTTAATCTGAAAGTAAAGGTAATATAAATTGTTCAATGGCCTTTTGTGTAAAAAAAAAATAACCTAAAGAATACTCGACAAAAATAATCAGTCATTGGCTACTAGGTAAACATTGATTGTCAAGTGAATTAAAAAATATCGGTCAAAATTGTCATTCTACTAAAACTGGTATATTCATGTGGCCAACATATTGATCTAGGTGTTTAGTAGAGTTATGTCACGATGCAAAACTTTAATAACAGGCATCCTTATTGGAAGAAATGTAGAGTGAAGACTTACAAACTAGGTAACAAACTTAATAAACTGTCGAACATCAGTTTTAACAGGCTTTAAAGTTTGAAACTTGATGCGGAGAGTAGCAAGTTTTTTTTTTAAAGATTAAGTCAGTGCATTTTATTTTCGTTCAAGCGAGTCAAGAGCTGTTTGGTAGTAAAAAAAATCCGATTTTTCTTTTCGCAAGGCTAATAAATGGTTAGAAAAGTCGTTAAGGATGAGAACTGCTTGCGAGATGAGCTAGTTTTGGAGGTTTTTACGAGTTTTAAAAGTTTATTTTAGTTGTCATCGTCACTCGTCAGAAAGGTTAGTTGCTTTCTAGTTCGAATTCCGAATAAATTAACAACAACAGCTACCAAGTACTTAGCGGCCAAACTATTTTGGCGGATCCAAAACTAGATTTCTCGTGAATGTTTTAAATATCGCTTGACTTTGAGTATTTGAAAGTTATCCAAGGGATTTTTTGGTTGACTGTTCAGCAATAGGAATAAATGAGGAAGCTGCTTGCAGGATTTTCATTCATTTACATATGAAATTCTATAAAAAAAACCAGGAGTCTTTCCGAGTGAAAGGACACTAACAGTATTCTTCTTTTTTTGTTGGCAAATATGCCAGTCCATTAATTCCATGCACTCTGCACACTCCTAATTCATGGGCAACTTTTAAATACTTTTGGATGATCCCTAAAAACGTGTATAGAAAACCAGCTTTTAAATCAATAAATGAATATATTCTTGCATAGCTTCTGCTTATTATGTTAATTGACTAGAGAGTCGGACAGGTTTTTACTCTAAACAAACAGTCAACTCTGATATTTTCAAATGTGGAGAAGAAAAAAACCTTCTTTTTTTCAAGATAAAATTCCCTGTAATGAACACAATGAATAATATAATCATCGATCAACTATTAATCTATTAGTTAACAAGGGAAAAATATGGGGTTTTTCCTCAAAGGAGGCTAAGTGGTGTAGGTGTGCCCAGATTATGTTTTGTTGATTATTTTGTTAACTGAATTTCCTTAAAGTTTTAATATTTTTTCATTCATTAGCTAATAAGTCTATATAAAAAAATGTTTTATGGCGCTATTGTTTTCACATTCTTTTTGTGCGAACCCGTCCGGTTGTACGATATTTTCTAGGGTGATCTCTATGTTCATAGTAGCCCAGAGCTTGTATTATTTAATTGCTTTAGCAATAAGCTGATTTGTACTCATTTTTTTCGTTTGATCAAAAGACCCCGCAAGGAAGAAATGCGAAAAGAAATCAGGAAATTATGCTACGCCTAAAAACATACAAAAAAATCAAAAGCTGATGTCGTCGTAATTATTGCCATTATGATGATTATTGTCGCATGCGGAATGCATAAGCAATCAAAAATATGGTCCAATCCTGAGATATCCCTATTTTAAATATAAGAAAATGTGAAGTCATAGTAAAATAATCGTTCAATGCGCTCATTATTGATATGAAACTCATTTGTTATTTTTTATGCCTAGTCATCAACATTCATTCATATAATTTTTCTTCAGCAGGAGACATTTCTAAAAAAGCCCAATCAGGAGCTCATCTCTGTTTTTTCCTTTTAACCCGATAAGGATCTGTGCCAGATGAACGTCTCACTTTAAAAAAAATCTCGATCCCGATGTGATTTTATTTGTGGGATTGATTATAATCAGTGATAAATACCGCTAATGATTCTTGAAACAAGAAAAGTAAATGGCTTAATCAGGCCAGTAGAGGGGTTTAGACTTGCATATCAGTTTAAAATGCAGAAAACGTTTGATGACAATGTGTTGTGTGCAGTTTTTATAAAATGGTGATGGCTAAGCTCCGATAAGACAATGTAGGTCGTTCGGTTCCCTCTCTCCTGAACAGGTATTTTTTATGATATTTATTCCCTACGGGGGAAACAAAAGAACAAACCTCAAAAAACTATGTGGGAAAGCTATAAACGCATACATACATATACGTTGTGCGTACTTGCGACAAACAGCTCATTTCTGATTAAAATCAAAATTGTCAGTAAAATCCATTGATTGTCATTATCGTACAAATTCTAAGAGAAAAGCAGGCTTAGAGTTTAACTATTACATTCAGTTTTTGCCTTAGGGCTTCAGGGATTGATTCAAAAAAAAAGTTGCACTTCCATTTTGATTAGAATCTCATTTTCGAATTTGACAAGTCATTCAAACAAAGACACTGATCTACCCATGACCATTTTAAATGTCTTTAAACTGCAAAACGAGGTTGTAACTGAGCAGTGCCATATCTTTGGTATTCCAAAGTCCAGGACTAGGTTAGTAGTGAAATTAGGTTTGATTGCCATCTTAAGCCTTGTGTATTTGTATCGATAAGCTAATTGAAAGACGAATGTATGCAAAAAAGCGAGAAGTCCGGCTGGAATTTTGCAATTTGGCTTACGGTGAAGATCAAAACACGATAGAACGTGCTGCTGTAAAGGTATTTTAACCTGAATTAGAGATATGATTACAGATGACAACATTTAATGAGGCGATTTATTAAAATGAGAGGCTAATCGGCATAGTAGATTTTTATCATAACCACGTTTCAAATTCGATGTGACTTGAGTTTTTGTTCCTTGCAATCAACTGTTTATTAAGTTACAACCACCGTCTTGCATGTATTTGTTTTGTTGGGTTTGTAAAACTTTTATCCGCTGGTAGACTTTAATTATATTTACGACCATAAAAGCCGGTAGTTGGTCACTATGACTTAGTAAATAAATAAAGAAACAACTAAGTAGACGTCGTAAAAACTAAATGAGTGGATAATTTATTAACTGCAGCGGTGGAGCACTACAAGTATACTCTTTTTATAACAAGTTTTTATCTGTGGATGCTACATTAAAAAATTTAATGCTGCAATTAAATCCTGGCAAAATTGTGTTCCGCTTAATAATGTCTATGCTCAAAAGAGAGTTGCATTGGTTGTTACAGTACAGTCGTAGTTACAACAACAACCACAGCACGTCCTTTCGTATTTCTTGCTGCTAATTAGTTGATGGGATTAAACTGCTTTCACGCTTCATGCCGCATTAAAACGAGAATCAATAAAAAGTACTCAAAAAAATTATAATCTTTTGTTGACTTTTAGAGTTGTCTATCCGCTCAGAGACTTCATACGTATTTTGCAAGGAATTAACTGCAACAGGGATTTTAGTAGCTCTTAAGTGTATAAAAGAAAACGCTTTTCAAAAAGTATAGGCTTATACCTATTGTCGTTTTGGTTGTTTGTGGAGACGACGTACAGTATTATATCATGAGCCGTGCATGTAATCCCTAGTGATGCAAAGATCCAAGGATTGGTAACGAATTTAAAAGTTGAGTATAGCTTCCTATATAAAAAAACATAAAAGGTGTCGTGTTGTTGTTGATCTTGACAAGAGAATCAGTGTGAAAGCTGTACAAGTAATCCTTTAACCTTAAAAGAGATTGGTACCAAAATAACAGCGGTCGAGATGGCTTTGTAAGCTTGTGGATTGATTCTGGCTTGAGAACTATCATGGCCTATGCTTATTTCAAGAAGGAAACCAGAATATTCTAATATGGACTGGTAAATCTTGTCGAAAGGTTCGCTACACTGATTAGAGAATGATTTAGAAAATATGGATCATGTACTTACAATTAGTGAAATGTTTGTAAAGTTATTGTCACTTTCGATATACACAAATTGGCGTTGGGTACACGGACTAAAATAATATATTTTTAGGTTATCTTTGACTGCATTATCCACATCTTGAGTAATGTCAGTGGACATTTGTGAAAGATGATTTTATTCTTGTGCGTTTTACTTTTTCTCCTTATGTCAATTGAATTTATGTAGGTATCCATTTGGTGTCTCGCAACCGGTGAAACTCTTTGAGTGGAAAATAGACACACACACGGCATGATTACCATAAACAGTTAACCATTATACACACATTTTAGTTTGTTGCATGGGTGCGGGAATCGTCGTATATGGCTAAGCTGTAAGCATCCTCGAAACCCAATCAATTAGCATTTTGAGCCATTAAAATTATGCCCTAGCATATGTGTCAGGACTAATCTTTAAAAAGTGAGACGCACAGTGTTACTGTCAAACTGTCACTACAACTGCATCTCGTCGGGTGAAAAAAACGAATGTGTTAGGAATTTCATTTTGGAAACCTAACTAATGCGTTTAAAATCAAGAAAATTAAACAAAATAGTAAAGTTATCAATTTATATGTGATCTCCTCATGAATACTCAAGTGGAGAACGAAAATGGCTCAATTAAATGATAACTGAAAGTGTAGGGACAGCTCAAAATAATAATGACTAACGAAGATGATAAAATGACGAGAGCATTTTCCCTCGCTCATCTATTAATTCACTGTCCTATCAAGCTGAAAAAATCACCTCTCTCTTCCTAGTTTCAATTGTAAGACGAACAATACTTGTTCACAATACGTTTGTATATGTCAGCAGTCACCCAAGATACGTATTATGAAAATAGAGTTCCTTGCTATTTTGAAAGTTTTGCGTATTATATTATGTATTATTGCTTATTACTATCTATTCGTACTATACAGTGTGGATCATCTTCGCATCATATCAGTGCAGTGTGTAAGGCACACATAGACAGTTTAATTTGTAGCCTTTCTTAGTTTGTTGTTTGTTTCCGCCGTATTCCTAAATTTATTTTATTTTGCAACTCTGTCATTTCAATTCATATGAATTACATAGTTTAACAACAAGTTTCTGGCGGATTGCTAGGAGGAAAACTTGTACGTTGTAACTTCACACGATGAGACGTCTCTAACAAATATTTTGATAACGTTTGCTGTTGCTTGAGAACCTCTCAGCATGCCATGAAATCAAGTGCAACAAACGATGTAAGCCCAAAAATAGAGATACCTACACAAATTAACTACCGTAAATACTCTAAAGATCGCCCCCAGCGAAAATTTTATGTTTCGCTCTCGACCCATTGGCGATAAATAGAGACCCTGTCAAATTTAAAATTTTGGTTTTGATTCGTTTGAATCGGTAGGAATATTCACTAAACAGCTACAATTGAATCTTTTTCGTCAATTTTAAGCAAAGTTTCGCCCTTAATGACATGCCCTTCGTCGAGATTCTATGCTAAGTACCCGGCGATCTTTGGAGACCCGGTGAATTTTCAAATTTTTCCCTCGTCTGGCGTTCTTTAGAGGCGGGCGATCTTTTGAGGATCAACGGTATATACCTTACTGCATAAATCATTTGGTAGGTATTTTTGTGTATTAGATAAATTTCGTAAATTTGTCGAGAGTAGCGTGTACCGAAGTAACAATAAAGCGACATCTTATCAAAATTTTAAAATAGAATACACATGTACTAATGTAGTTTACTAGTTTGCTTGTTCTCTTGCAAACAAACCAGAAATAAAATGTTTCCCGGCCATTAAAATCGGTGTAAACTTCCGTGGGAATGGGAGTGAGGAAGGGAACCTTGTGGCAAACAGATTTTTATTCTGTTAAATCGGGTTTTACATTAATTTTATCAGCGGATGATACCATTTAAGTACGAGTTCAAACCACATCTTGCTCATTGTCTTGAAGAATCCTTGGTTTGCTTGTAAGTCATTGCGTCCGCATTTGTACAAGTTTATTCAGTTATGGATTATCTGATGTTAGCACGACTCTCTATGATTGCTATTACGATAAGGCACTAGCATTAGACAACAGAGTTTACGTCCCGGTGACTGTTTGACAGCCAGCTAAGATACATCGACGATGGGTTTGATTACTGAATAGGAAACATGAGATTTAAAATACAAAAAATAGGATTTTTATCAAGTTATATTGTTTTTCATTTAAAAATCCTATTCAAACTGGCATACTTTCAAACCAAAAAAAAATTATGCTTTTAAAACCGTTTAGCATTTCCTGTGACTTACATAGAAGACAGGTACACTTTTTATGTGGATGTTGGCACGGAAAATGTTCAGTTGTACGACGTTTTTTAAGAGCAAAAAAAAAAAACGGACGAAAGGTTTTTCTAATGAAAAATATGTGTTTTGTGCACAAATCCTAAATGGGTCTGTGACTCTGTTTATCCCTGTCGCAAGAGAACTTGTTCATCATATTTTTTAGCATCATTAGGACGGCTGTTTGATTCGCAGAGTGACGGTTTCTATTATTACCTATATTGATTATGCAATTACTGCCGCACCGCTGTAAAACTGGGCATTGACATGAAGACAAGTTTGTTGCACTTTTTGCATTCACATCGACTACAAAATAGAATTGGGTTGCACGCATGAAACACCGTACAAGGTGAGCGGTCCTTGTATTCTGTTGTGATCAGCATTACTTATTTTGGTCGTCAACTTTATCATCATCAAGTTCCCGTCTTAATCAGTTTAATTTTTTGAAGGGGCGCGAGAGTAAGAAAGCATAACGATGTCTAAGTACAAAAATGACATTTTACTTTTATTATAAGTGGTACTACACAATCAGACTCAAGTGGATACTCGCTTTCGTCACCAAAAATATCGAGTATGGAAGACAAACGTCGTCGTTTAATACTGTTCAGGAGAATTTCGGCAGGTGAGAGAGTTCGTGATGCACTCGCGCTCCAAAACATGTACATTCGGATTTGCTGTTCTTGACTTTCTTGACTACTGCTGCGGCAGGAGTTCACGCTGGTTTTGATTGAAAATAGATGAGCTTGATGTAAATCAATTCGAGGGGTACAAGAAAGGATTTGCCATCAACCTTCAACCTTGAGTCTTTTTGAGCCCTTTTTGAAAGATGTGCAGTGTAGAAATGTTTGTATTTCCATGACAGTAAAATCAAAGCTCCATGGAATGTTAAAAAAGCTGTTGAATGCTCGTAGATAGATTTATTTGAGGCAAAAAATGTTCTATGAAGGGTAAAGGAGTATACATCGAAAAAATATTGATTTTAAATCTTGTGATTAATCACGTAACGATTTTTATTCTTGCATAATAAAAGGACTAGTCATGTACAAATCGGTGTCCGCATTAAATTACGCAGTGAGTGCAAATGTATGAGTCAGTGTTCATATCTCTTTTACAATGATGTAGTTGCAAAAACAACCCTTTTGTGTAGTTGTTATTTTGAAAGGCTTCTTCAAGTGTCCAAAAATGGACCATCTGCCTTTAGAGAGATGAAATGTCAACATGATCAGTTTCGAAAAACAGTTCGACTTTGACATTATTATCCATTTGTGAGATGAAAAAAAACAACAACATAAGATTGATGATGACAGGAGAGAAAACCAACTCTGGCGCAATGGTGTAGATGTTATTTAAAATATCATATTTGCAACGGTTTTTATTACAGGCTCGAAAACTAACCATGGGTTAGGTACTGTACAAAAATTACAGCATCATTTTCATGTCGCTCTGCGTTAACTCCTGAAGGCATTCAAAGTGGCATCCGTTTACAAGATGGAACTCGTAATCAAGGTGTGCGCTGCGCTGTACAAAAGATGCAATTCTTCTACGCGCTCAGGCGCTGTTACCGATTCTGCAGCTTAATTAGTCAACACTCAGCATTTTTATATAACTTCTTAAGGGATTCACAAAGCCTATACTGTATATTCGATCTCTTGCTAAATTTGGGAATACTCTTTGTTTTATTCAGCCACTCGTTTGTCATCATCGTTTTGCTGATAATCATTTCAAGTTTGAGACACTTCCAAAGCTGTACAATTCAATTGAAACGCCATCACTGAATTAGAAATAGCAGAAAAACTTGCATGAAAATGTCATTAAAATAGATCCCATGCTGAGAAATCCTCCCCTACTTTGCACTTGAAATGCGAAAATTGTCTTTTTTGTACACAAAACGACACTTTAAAAAATTATGCCTGGTTTGTGCAAGCTGCATTTCTATTTTTGGTAAGTTTACTTGAAGAGGTTCAATTGGCGGCGATTGTGCTTCAATTTGAGTTATCCTAATTGGCTGCAAGCAAAGTGAGGATTGTGGTGCAGTGGGCGCCAAATCTGCACTTTTACATTCACTTTTTTACACCTAAAGAGAGTGTATTTTTCTAGGCTAACAGTGTAATTGATACGTCATGTTACAAACCAAATAAATGTTTCTTGCACCCATCTTCGTTTTGTTCCAAAAAGGAAAATACTGTGATTGGGTAATAAACACTATTATGATTGGTTTTGAATTTAAAGGACTTCTCATGATCCATGTTCGTGTTGTGTTTGTTTCGGTTATGATGAAATGTCAATATTAACAAATATAATTGTTGTTGAGGAGTAAACAATTACTCATTATTCTAACTCACACGTGTAATTCAAGTGAGAAAATTACATCTTCTGCACACTTCAATTTACCAATTATTTATAACTTGGAGGCCCCAAAGTGGGCTGTGCATTTGTAGGTTGGGCTTGTAAACAAGAAAAAAAGTGGTACAGCATATGTGATGGTTATGCCATTCGGATAAAATAACGCCAATGATAAATTTGGTAGCAAGAATAAATGAGCCGAAGAAATACTTGTATAAATTATTTTCTATTGTATGATTATTTAATTTGTTTAAACAAATGTGTGTTTTCGTGCAAAATATTATTTTTCTGAATGAGAATGAGTAATTGAGGCCGACATGAAATTTGGCATCCGTGTGAACACATATTTTTTACTACCATTATTCGGCACAAAACTACCAGGAATACAAAAAAAGGAGATGAGGATGAGATGCACTTGTATGCAGAATTTTTTTTGTTTGTTTCCTCAAACCAGAAACAAAAAAGTGTAGTAATGATTACACTGACTAATACACTTAAATATAATCCCAAACATGACTTGGATTTGTTCCTTGTTTTGCTGACCATAAAACGTTCACTGATCTGAATTTTGAACCATAAGGGAATTGCAGTGCAGTCTGTCTAGCGGCACTATGTAGCGCATAGATATTTTTTTCTTGCACTGCACTTTTCCATTAGCGTAATTTATGCGTAACAAATTATTTGGCTTCTCATGTTTTGTGGAGATACGCAGTGTGTGTACGGTGCACTTGGTTGCAAGTAAAACCAGTGCTAAAAACAGATTATCAACGGACATGTGTACAGGTAAGCTACGTGTGTTCACCTCAAAAAAACTACCACATTCATTGAGCCTTGCAGAGGTCAAGATATGTGCATGTATAATCATGATTTACTACTCATCATGCTCAGAAAAAAAGGTGATTGTTGCTCTCAGACCATCTCCTGCATAAGTAGTGTCAAAGGATTTTGAACGAAAGTTTTCCTCTGTTTAATAATTCAATTGCAAGTCAAAAAGGAACAATAGTTTTTAGAATGGGCTTCTACCTTGTGCTCCTGATGAGGCCGATATATTTGTTGCATGCAATGATTCAATATTTATATGCCTCTGAGCAAAATGCGCTCTCATCATATCGCACGTAAAACCGCAATTTTAACTTCACTTCGTTGCAGGCTTAACAATCAAGATTATGAGAGCCCATGAAATTTAAGATTCAAATCAAGTTGAGTCTTTTTCATGTTATTTCACTTTTGAAACAGAAAAAAAACTTCTATACGGTATGCTTAAAAGACTACATCAGTAGTAATAAAATGAGTGTGTAAGTTTTTATGAACGTATTTCTAAATATGTGTTGGCTACGGTAACATAACATGCGAGTGAGTTACTTCCCTGAAACTCAATCGTTTCAAAAAGTTAAGAAGGTAGAACGTACTCATGTTATTAGCAAGTTTTAGTCTGTCAGTGGTACAAGACGACGATCCTCTTCAAACGCACTAAGGTATGAGCAGTTAGTAGACTCGTATCTGCATTACTGTATTTTGACAGTAAATCCGTTGCACATTTTGACTACTTCCCTTGCAGCTCGGAAGAACTTGTATCTGCAATTTTTCAAAACAGAATAATCTGCGTGGTCATCACTTAAGTGTATTAATGCTCATCAGCGTTTTTATTTTGACTTTGTTTGGTTTCTTCGGGTTTGTGCACCTACTTGAACGGTGAACATTTTTTTGCAGTAAAAGGTTGCAAACCGCTTTTCTCTGTTATCAGAAGAAAGAAACGTTTTCTCAGTTTATTTTTATTAGAGGTGTAGGTGTGGTGTTTTCTGGTTTTGGTCTGCTCTTTAAAGAACCAAATGAGGGAACGGTTTGGCTGCAACATTTAACCACGCTTTGCCTTTCGAGGAAGAGTGCAAGTGCGTTTTTTTTTTGGAAAACAGCGTAAGCACTCTAGAATACAACTGTACATCTGTTAGTGAATGTCAATGGTTTGTATTTGTTAAAAAACTGAAATGAGTCGGTCTAAAAACAGTTTAAAAGTGATCATCTTACTCTGAGACTTGTAAAGAAATGACCAGACAATGAGAGGTTTCATTACGTGACTATTACTCTCTCGAGCAATCTTTCAACTTTGATAAGTATTTTGACTAATGACTCACCCATTTTTTTGTGCTATTGCTAGTCATAGGATAGAATTTCAAATCACATAAATTAGTGTTTCTAACAAACTATTGCTTTTTTTGTATAAAAGTGAACTTGTTGAATGCAAATGTCTTCCATTAACTCGTCGATTCCGTGAAGCACCATTGTGTGCATTTTAGTTATTCCCTTACGGAACGCAACTTAGTAACTCATCATCAATTTCATTTTTTATCTAGTTCAGTCGTTTCTTGATATGCACGGCGACGGGGTGTCATTAAGGTTTACAGTGATGTTGTGAGACGGCTGCTGCTTGTGCGACAGTCGATAATTTGATATAGTTATTATGGTTATTTACTGTTGATTATTACTAGTCAATCCCCGCTTGCCTCTTTGCCGCAAAAAGTTGATTGCGAAGTTTCTTTTACAAAAAAAGTTATTCAAATCAGAAGCTTGATGTAGTTTTAAGATGTGTGGCAATTTATGACTTTGCATTGGACTCGACTCGACAGATTCGACGAATCCAACGTAAAACTGTTGATGCGGAGGAAACAAACAGAACTAAAATAGTAATTCAACTGATATTTTTCGCAATCGCAAAACAGCTTGATGAGTTTGTGATTGTTTGATTGACTATTTCTCAATGTGTGCGATGTCAACTATGTTTCCATTTTGGATAACGCCGACCTCGGCTCTCATTAGATGGAGTATTGCGCTAAATTGTTGTACTCTTAAGATGAGTGTGTGCGTTTGATTTGCATATCTGATGTGTTATAAAGAAATGTAGGCTAAGAAAATAAGTGATTACAAATTGTTGTTACATTTAAAAATGACACCGGACTCGAATGATGCCAAATGCTTCATTGACTTGTCACCTTGAATGGCTCTTGATTTCCTTTTGGGCTCCATATTTCATTATTCGGTGTGTGCCTAAGTTCAATAATTACAAATTTGGAGTGATTACACGTATTGCAGTGATTTTGGTCAATAGAGGAAAGTTGTACTTGGAAGAAGGCAAGAAAAAATTCAGTATGGAATCGTGCTTCATGGGCGTCCCTAAGACGTGACCTGCGTATCACCTTCTCTCTAATCTTGATGCGTTGAGAATCTCTGTTTCTGGTGAGCAAAATTGGGATATTATGGCAGGGCTAATTGTACCTGCATCTGTTTTCCTATTGACGAGAGGGTGTGAGTCAAACCAAAACTTCTCAAATGCGTATTGACACTTGTGTCAAACAAGGAGAGAGTGGTTCTCTTAATTATAATTTTTTTAATAAGTGGAAAAAAATTAAAAATTGCTTTCAATATGAGCTTCTCCAATCTGGGCCTTTCGATCTTTTTACTAACTTGAATAGCTAAAAGAATTCAGGAATTGAGTAGAAACAAGCTAATTTTTTTGGTTGGTTTCCGTGAGCATGTTATGATTTCATTTCTTGATATCGTTTAAAAGAGGTTTTCTAGATTGATCCGAGAGCCCATTTGGATTTTAATCATGTAGCGAGCTGATTTCCCCAACGTCGCATAGTAAATTGTGCAAAAAATTGCCACAACTGATGAGCCGGACATCAATGAGCTGAATTTGTATTGGAATATTTTCTCATTTAGTACACACGTATGGTGAACATATTTCTTAGCGCTAGTGTGCATTTTATAGAGAGCGAAAGTTGCTCTATAAGATCGTAAGAATGTCTGTCTGCATTTCTGTTATCACCAAAACTCGGACGTCTTATGACCTATAGACTTGAAACTTGTACATATTACCAATATCCAAGGATGTTCCTTGACCCAAGGGGTTGATTCTCTTTCGTTAACTGTGGTACAAGTTAATTAATGCCGAAGTTTACATTGCAACATCTCAAAGTCACATAATGAACAAACGTAGGGCTCCATGTTCGCCAACGTCGTGCGGTATAATGCTTTCGCTACTTTGCAAATGTGCACAACCGTACTGGTTTATAATGCATCAACCAAAAATAATGTCTTGTGCAGAGTAGATCAAAAGTAAAAAAGCGTCGCGGAGGAAGACCAAAAAGCCATTATTTGGTAGCAGAATAGTGCCCGTTTTCCTTAAAGTCGAAGCAAAAATAGCGAGCATTTTTGAGCGTGTGTTTAAAATGCATGATTTGCATTGAAGGCTTTTCGTGGAAGGAATACTATTACCCACTCCGTGAAACATCCATCATTTTTACCTCCGAACAAAAGAAAAACTTGTCAAAGATGTGCAGTCATTAAGGATACTACGCATCATTATAAGAAAAAGAGTACGAGTAATATATTCACGTTTGAAATTCAACCGTCTATCATCAATCATAGTTTGCATTGTGAGATTTTTATGCATATAATTTTTATGATTTACCTTTACCATCCGGGTTGCACGTATCTTTCCTCTTTCCTTTCTTTTTGACAATACGGCAACGGCGACAGTCTGTCTACTGCACAGCATGAAAACGCATGCTTGAATGTAGTTCATCATTCATGTTTTTTTTGTAACAAAATATGATGCATAAGGTACAACAGTCTATGACCACAATACAATAGTCATCGTCACATTACTGCCATTATTATTTTTTATGCTTAAGTTTACTAGCCAAAATATGTACGAAAAAAAAAAAAATTCTGTAAAATTGATTATGGTCATTAACATTTTTATTTGTTTCTAAATGGAGTGTAAAAAATGTCGGTGTTTGGCTACCAACTTGGTAAAATGCTCCACGAAATCAAACTGTCGTACATTTTGTGCGTGAACGTATTGAAAAATAAAAAGATAAAAATTGGACTCGCAGTTTTAGGTCAGCGTTGAATGATTCTGTGTACTTAGGTATATGACCAGCTAATTTATCAATATTATGTTTTTTTTATATTGATAGGGTCATGATCTCATATCAGCTATACGACTGCCGCAAAAAAAGCAAAAGATGAATAGACTAGTCGAATTTTGAGCGAGTCATGAATGAAAAGGTAGTTTATGGTTGTTTATTTTGTTTCATGAGTTGAGATATATTTGTGCGCTGCAAATATTTGCAAAATAAATAAAGTTTGTCTTGAAAAGTACATGGTTTGGGTCACTTACGAACGTAGATGGTTCATAGTTGGGGACGAAGTTATCTTTAAGTTGTCTTTGGTGGAAGGGTAAAGGCACTTCCTTGGTGACTGTTTTGTGCCTATTTCTCAGAAGAAAAAGTAAAGACTTTTTGTTGGCGAAACTACTTTGTTTGAGTTTTCCCTCGGGTGAAAATGAGCTGAAGTTTGACGAGAGCCTGTTTAAAATGCTCTGTCGCAAGGAATATTAGCGAATTCGAACTGATTAACCTTAATTGTTTCCTTATTTTCTTGATTAGCGATTGTAAATTTCAACTGTGTTTCTAGAAAAAAGCGTAATAGCTGCAGGGTATTAGACAGTTGATATTGTAGCGTGTAGCTTTTCATAATGGTTCTTTTTGCAATATGTTCACTTGATTAATTAAGCTTAGCTCTAAGATCAGGACTCTATAAAAAAAGTGAGTGTTTCATTGCTTAGAAGTGGGCCAAACCTTATTCGGACGTTTTTTATGTGTTCAATGAGGAATTGGTCATGACAAGCCCTCACATTTAAAAATATGTGAACCGACATGAAAATGAAATGGGAACTTGGATGTGAGCTAATAACAGTGGAGTTGACAGGTTGTAATCGACATTACCCTCCAATCATCACCATAAGTCAGGACTTGTTAATATTCTGTACCTGAAAAAAGTTGAAGCCAGATGCGACTGAATACTTTTATGGGATTTATCTTTTAAAAATGTGGATTGGAGGTAAGGTAACAAAAAGTAGGTAGGTAGGCTATGAGCATGCTCCTAGTAAAAAAAATATTGTTGTGGTGCAGCTCTTTTTTTTGCAACGCACATGACCCCTGAAACTTAAAAACGTGAAATACTCAAAATTCAGGGCTTTTGTTTATCCTATAGCCGGAGCGTGTATAACCAGACAGGAAAAATCTTTCAAAACAAACTATTAAAACAAGATTTATCACCAGTTAACAAAAAGGATGGAGCTTTTCTCCTGCAAAAATATGATGCGTACCTTTTATTGTTGTATAAATAAATCGTTACAATTTTCAGCGCAAAGCCCTTTCCCTAGTGCATTTCAAAACCAAAGATTTAATTAGGAGGCAACATCAAAAAGGATTAATAATGTTTAAGGCTGGCTTACCTACTCCATGTAACCCTAGCAATTTTCGCAATTGAAAAATTATTAAAAACTAGAGAACATTTATGAGTAATACTGAGAATATGTACCTGATTCTTGGTTTTTTATGGCATAACAATACCCTTGTTCAACTCATTTTTCCCCGTCCCATTTGTCTTGAAACACTTCGCGAGCTTGACGCAATGCAGTTTTTGGGATGATGGTAGGAGTGCAACTTAATTGTTGCGTTTAGCATTACAACTCTGAACTTGAGACGAAGAAACGCGAGAAAAACAAATTGCATTTTTAGAAGTCCATGGTTAGCTGATTACATTCATTTTTTGAATATGACTAGAGACAGGTAAGGGTAGTAGTAATTATGCTTGATGTAGTTTTCTAACTGCACTTTCCTAAAATGATTTTAATTACAATATAACTTCTGTGCTTTGTTGATTCCGTAACTTGTAAATGTTGAGCTGAAAATGAATGTGATTAATAGTTGGTTGGTCGTGTTGTGTATCATTAATTCATTATATGGATTTAGAGTCATAGCTTTTTTTAGTTTTGTTTGGTTTTGGAACATTATCACCGGACGCTGGGTCGGTCTGTTGATATTTTGCGAGGGTCTTTGCAGGTTGCATTGGGCTTCGGGGTATCTGACCTAGTCACCCATTCCAAGGGCTGTGGTCAATAACTTCATCAAATACAAGAAAAGCATTATAATAAGTACTGACACTTATCGCGTTCTGCTCAGATACAGTTTTTTAATCACTCATACCACCTAGGTTCAATGATAAGTTCTTTTTCAACGCTAAGTTGATCAGAAGCGTATTAAAAACATCTGATGAAAAACACCGTAATGGCTGGTGGATAAAAACTAAACACGCAACCGTTCATAAGCTTGAAAGTTTTCTTGTTGTGTTGCAAGTGTTAACAAGTAACACAATAATAATAATGAATAAGTAATATGTATTTGCATTCACCCGCGTAATTATTCTCACGTTCACGTTGTAATAATAATATTGAGTTATTCAACTATGCAATATGCAATGTAAATATTAATTTGGTTCACTCACGTACCTTAATATACATTTTTTGCATCGTTAAATTATCTACACTTTTCTTTTTATATGCAACATGCAACGCTTTCAACTATGTATTAACAGCTACTTATCAGATACCTAAAGTATCTGTAATTAAATGAAGTTATCCGTTTTTTATAGAAAATGTGTTCACTATTCATCATTAAATTTGAGCGGGAACGTTTGTTCGCAGGTTCTTACCGGGCTGAACGAATCAAAAAGATTTCTCGGAAGCTGTAAATCTTTGTCCCGTTCCGATTTTACTCCTTCTAAAGCCTTCGTGAATATGAATGGGTCCATGTCTCAGAACATTGTGCATTTCTTAAAAAATGACATGGTCATGCTTTCACTAGTTCCAGCAGAGAAAGTACATTTTGTGCGCTGTGTGCAGTTCCCGTTTCAAAGTGACTCAGGAGAACTTCCAGGCGGAAACCTAAGAAATCAACTCATCTCAATAATACTTTAATGGGAAAAGGAATATGCAACTGGGGAGTTATATTGTTTGACATGGGGAAAATGGAGAAAGAACGACCATTTCGTTAGGATGTTACTGAGTTTTCTGTGCTCGTTTACCTCATGAGAATGTGTGGAAAACAGCGTGCGTTTTTTCCATTAAATGCAATTCAGTGTACCTTGGGTTTCCTGAATTCTTATTGTGCCTAGGCTTTTTGGATGTTAGCGCATAAACATTTTTGAGCTACAAATTCTTACAAGTTTATATTAGATTATTGTTGTACCATTCACGTCTGCATTTTCCCGTAGTTATTTTGCGGCGCGTTTTTGTATGCCAAGACAGGCTTGTTCATGTGATTTCCTCTTTGACGTCTAGCAATTTTTATGTGTCGTGCCTATAAGGCTTGTCTGAACAATGAAGGATTTTCTAACGAAACTTCCTTTCATGAGCAACCACGCATTGAAAGAAATTTTTTGCCTGGCCGAGAAAATCTTCTTGTTAAGAGCCAGTGAACAAAAAAAAAATACACAGCGCCACCGACAAAATATATATACTTTTAAGAAAAGTAAACAGATAGGAAAGTCCGCTTGAAGGCTTTATGAAAACAAGGCATCCTCTTCATTTATTTTATATTCTGGGCTATTATTGACGACAATAATGATCCTAGTAATCACAAAAGGTATAAATTATAGAGTTTTGTGTGTCTACCTGTATCGCTCTTGTGGTTTTTTTGTTGTTGGTTAATCACGAAACAAGCTGTATAGTGATCCCCTTTAATCTGAACGTCCGCTAAAGGTATTCGAATCCCTGACTTCGAATGACAGTGATGGAGACAGCCAAAAAAAGGCATGTATTTCTGTTATGAGTCCACCGATCTGCTCAATTGTAACAATATTGACTTGCAAGGTCAGTATTGAGGAGGCAATGCAGTAGTGCCACTGGTTACTTGGCCACGAACTGCAAGATAGAGATAGGTTTTGTAATAAAATAACGCTTAATCTTTTGCATACACTCACCACTTTTGTGGTTAACTTTTCATGATATGCAGCTGTGTTCCTTGCGAAAATATTGAAAAAAAGTAAGCTAGTAAGACACACGGGGATTTTCACTGATTAGATTTGTAGACGAGCGGGGAAGACGTATTTATGATTACCTTGTTTTATCAGAAAGTTTTTTCATTGACCACAGCAGGACAGCATAAGAAATCTTCATAAATATCATCATAACTTATTTACTTACGAGTTTAAACGTTAATCGTAAGATTATTCTACTTTAATCGGCCATCTGTGGATGGTCGTGTGCAGAAAAGAAATATTTTTATTGAAAAGTTATAGTCAACAAGATGGATTTGCGAAGCAAAAACGCAGTTTACAATTTTTTTTCAATCATGGCAGGAGGACAGTAGCATAAAGATGATTTTGAAGAAAATTTTGATAAAATAGATCTGAAACGAGAGAATCATGACAGAGATGAGATTTGGAAAAGCTCATTTTTATGTAAATTGAAAAATGGTAGAGGATGAGCTGAAGAGGAAGAGAAACAGTTTTCAATTGACAGTTTTGTCATTTTCAAAAGAAATCCACGACAAGAGCACGAAACGGTTTGCTTATCACTTTTTTTGTGTGGCAGGTGCGCTTCCTGAACAGTTTTTTAAAGTCGATATTATGCCGTTTCGTATCGAGTCATATAATCTCGTGTAATCGCAACAGGTGATGAAATAGTCGAAAGGAAAGTGGAATTCTTTGAAATTTTGGTTTTTCGTGGACTCTATCGATAAAAGTCAAGCTGGTGGATAAAAGTTAATATATATCAACTGTAATATGCGACTTTCTTTAATACCTACAGTCTACAGACTCTCTAGACGGGTATGACAATGCTCACTATAGGCTCAATAATCACTACTGACTGACAAAATGAAATCTGTGAGAAATCATAATAAATAATCGTAGGCACTAATCGACTATCGAAGGAAAAATATGATCTGATGGCATGATAAGAAGGAGGATCACTGTCGTCATGAAATCAATGAGGAGAACATTTTGGTGGTATTCATATTTTTGTTGCTGAACAAAGATGAAAGTTAAATGTCAGTTAGTCATAAATGCATAGGATTTAAGTCGTGAGTTTTGTTTTTCGGTCAGGACTCTACTATTTAGCTACTTTCCCGACACGCTGGTCCTCTTCAATTTGGCAAAGAAAAAAGATAAGAAGCTATCAAAATCGATATATCGTGGTAACAAAAATATTTAAGCCTGCACTTTTGTACACTTTCATGCACTCCATAGTTCAGTGCCTAGAAAATCATTTTGATGTTTGAAGGGTTGTTTAGATTGAAAAAGGATTTCAGTGAAATTTTTCATAGAACAAGTGATAAGACGATTAGACCAACGAAGCAGGTCTAAATACGAGTGCATGTTTGAAGCTCAGCAGAGCGGTTTTTAAGTGAAAATACGGAAATGTCTGCCGTAAGTATGTATCTATGATTCAAGAAACTTACGACAAGTTTTAAAGATAGTTGATTGTAAGGAAGCACAAAAAATAATGTTACGACGGTAATTTCTCGTTTTCGTCAAGCTTTTATTGTTGTGTTTGAAGAACTCCCGGTATTTATAATGAATTAGGCACATTGATGCAAGTTGTGTTTTATAATGGTCCAAATGTCGCCGTTATGTCGGTGATGTATTCACAAAGTAAGCGAGTCGGTAGTCAAGTCACAAGTCGCTTGAGGAGAAAGTTGTCAAAGAAACCACGGAGGTCTATTTTTATGATTAATAAGACCGTTCACAAGCTATTATTATTTTTGGTGGAACAACAATTAGAATCCATGCGGGTTTGTTTACGACCGTGATGATCATGATGAGATAGGAAAAGGAAAGATCGTCGTAAAATGGCTGTGATTTTCATGGCTTAAACACCAACCAAACAAACTACCTATTTAGAATGACTTAAGCCATAGGAACTGAGTTTCTTAACCCTGTTTGATTTTACCTCAGATATACAAGTGCAGATTTAAAAAGAAATAGTACATAGTAATTAGTAATACTTTCGTAAGGTTTTTTTACGCAGTGACACGATGGTTTTTATGACAAATTAGAGGCATACTGTTTTGAGTCGGAGAATAATACCATTAAATTTATTTCTGGTAGAAAGGAAAGCGACAATGGAGCGATGACGATAGTCTTTGTAAAACCCAGCATGGTCACTGCAAGCGTTTATGGCCGAGCCCAGTAAACCTGGCTAGGCTGGTAGGAAGCCACGTGCAATCGTTTTTTGAACAATTCAAAAAGAATTTCATATCGGTACAATTGTTGTTTTCAAACTGCCATGACAACGCGCCGTCCATTATGACGCGACCTATATTCTCCCACATGCACATGGGATACTCTGGAATTATTAAAAAGAAACTTTTAAGCATGATTTGATTACCGTTCGAGAAACTCTTTCCGAAAATGAAGTCTTATCCATGGCATAAATTTCTAAAAAAAAAAATGGGTGCGTCGCTAATAGAAGGAATGCCATTTTGATTTTATTGTCGAAATGCGAACCTTTGTCGGAGACATAAAAATGGCTCTTGTGTAACAGCATGTAACCAAGTAGATTTCCCTTTATTCTTCTTCGACAAGTTCCATTACTCACACTCTCAGCGCACTCAAGTTGAGTGAGGCAAATACATAAGCGACTCACTCAATCGTACAGGACACATACATGCTTTAATATAAAATGCTTTCATTTTCAATTCAAGGGAAAGTGTGATTGTGCAATAGCAAAAATTTTGAATCCCAAGTTCAACGGAACTAAAGTACTTCTCTCTCTTAGCGAAACCAAGTTTTGTTACATGCGTGCTGTGTCAGTCCTTTCTCGAACATATTTTGCCTTTGAATTTGTGCATATCCTTCATTTTTCAAGTCACAAAAAACATGAGACCTGCTCCTGTCAAAAGTTATAAAAAAATCATATCTGTGTGTCTGTGTGAAAATTGTGTGAAAATGTCGATTGCACTTAAAAATTTTAAATGGCCTCAAGAAAAAAAACGCAAAAATATGCAAATGAAGAAATGAAGCATAAAGCAATTTGTGTGATGAGCGAGCAAAGTAAGGGAGACAGCTTCTCATGAGCAAATTCAATTTGGCTACCAAATGGGACGCACACATTTTTCATTATCAACCGCAAACAATAAAACGTTTAAAGCACTCTCTTCCTATTCATCTAGTCTTCTGTTTTGTTTGCTGAATGAAACATAAAAATAGATAGTGTTCTAGTTTCTCTTTGAGTAGTGTAAGCAATTACATGTGCAGAAAACTCTCATTGGTATTAAATGAATGCGAAAAAGGTGCTCTCTCTCCGCTCTTCTCATTGTCAAGGGGAGAGAAATCTTGCTAAAAGTACACCTCCCAAAAAAGAGACTCAATGCCATTCTCAAACTTTTGAATTCTGCCTTATGGCTTGTTCAAATTCTTTTTTTCCTATCTTCCGTGTACAGATCTTTTTGTCTTAAAGATAAATCTTCATTCATTAATGAATTCCTTCACACATCCCTACCAAATTCTTTAACACGTAACGAGCCACCAGTTGAAAAAAAATATTTTAACGAGGTTCACATCCAATTTGCTGTTTAAGGGGTACATCCCATTTTTGTCAATTTTTGGATGTTGTTACTCCATCACCCTTTTTTATGCGTCATTCGATGATCTCTAAATGAACTTTGAATGCTGCTATGCATCATAATTTTTTTTTTCAAAACTGCATACAATTTTTCAATGGTAACAAGCAGAACAAACCGTAAAAAGTTGTAAATGTACGTGTTTTTTTATTTTTTATCATCAAAATGATCACGCAAACACTTTTTCAAGTAATAAATCGACCAATTTTCAGCGTACACAAAGTTCATGTCAGAAAGAGCAAAGGGAAGTCGCGAAGAGTGTTTTTTTTCATTGCGAGACGGCGAAAATTGGGAACAAAATAAAGTCATATTATTATACTATTATGTATTAGCACTTTGGCACATTTATGGTAATAGTTTAATGCACGATAACAACGTGTTTTTTTTTTTAGAAAAAAATATGTACAGCAGAGAGGAGCACGTGTTTGGTGTGCAAAAAGGTGTTTCTCCTCTCCTATTACGGTTATGTTGTCGAGCATTGTTTTTATGATCTCATCATTATGTTTCTTAACCAAACCATTTTAAGTTTTCGGCTAAAAACGCACAATTTATCTCTGTGAGAACTAAAAAGTGTGCACCTACTCATCAGGTGAAATGAGTCTTATAAGAATTATGTCGACCGTCGTGCTCACCAACTGTTTTATAGTATTCATCCTACCTGCTACTTAATTCTACCATGACTATAATCAAAATAATAACAATTTTTGTTACTATTATCGTTTTGGGAAAGTATTTTTTTGTATTAGTGTTACAATACACATGATGTAAAATTCCCAAAAATGCATAACATTCTGCCATTTTTATTTATAATTTCGGTACTATTGAATACCGAGAAGCTTTCCTACTCAAGAATAAATTATAAGTGACCAACTGTAAAACCGTTCCTAAAACTATTATTTTATTTTAACCCCCATTTTTAGAATCATCGTGGGACTCGTGAGTCAAGAACAAGCCCGTACAACACCAATCAGGCTTCCGTGAGTTGTCGACGTCGTGGAAGGTGTAATGACTCCTCACCATCAGGCCTACAACCACGATCATCAACCCAGTTGGCGTTTTGTTCAAAGGAAGGAGTCCCTTCGTGTTGCCTTGACAGTGAGACTCGATCAGGGAACGACAGCAGGGATTTAACAATGAGAGAGCTCGATATTCCCCACCACTCGACAGCTATAGACAGTTCCGGCCAGTCTTTCTTCTCTGGCCATATCAATCCATATCAGCATCATCAGAATGTCGGGCACCACCACCACTATCATCAACAAGTATGTCAAAACACGATTCCTATTCGTTTTTAATTTCTTTCTAAGTATGCCTGGCTTAGGGTTTACGACAACGTTTCTAATTTAGGCTCATGTTTAAATGTTTTCTCGAGAATCACCATTCGTCATGTTAAGAGTAGAATTTCTCATACAAAACGGCTTTTTATCTGTTTACTCGCGACTATAAATGGCTTTCTTTTTACAGTAAACAAAGTAAATCTAAACAAGGTAACATTTTGTATGGGTTTTTATTGCTAGAAATGGAGCAAGATTATGATTCATGTTGGTTCTGATTAAAAATGTGTTGTGTTTGTTGTTCGCCTGGGAAAAGCTAGCGAGGACTCTCTCTCCCTCTGCTATGCACTATGTGGAATAGTATTAAAGTGTTTTCAAATTAATTGTTCTTTTGCGAGCGTTTTACGTGTAAAACAACAACTGACATAAATGCTTTCGTCACTGGGATTTCGCACACGCGTCCTTACATTTGTGTAGCAGGTTTCATTTGTTTTCTAGTGAGTATTTCGGGTATCTGGGTAAAACTAAGGAGAAGGAATCCATTTGAGTGTGAAAACTTGAGGGAAATGTAGTTTTCATGAAAATGTCATTCATTCCAATTTCCATTTTCTCACTGGTTTACTAGTTCCTGTTTGATCTACAAAGGAGGCTATGTCACTCTCAATTTTGTACCCAACACGAGGATGAGAGCTGTTCCTGCTGCTAAAAACATTGTCGTTTAGTTTGGGGTTTGTGGTAGACGTCGACGACGACCGTCTTTTTATATTCATCTTCAAGCCTTTTGTAATGATGCTTTCTCGGAAGTTGAAGTTGGGTCTCGGCAAATGTATTTTTAACTGTAGCTTGCTGAAAGAATCGCGTCACACTGAAAATAGTAGATTTTAACTCAAAATCAATGTATTTTTTATGCGAAGGGAAAGTTATTTAGAATCAATCCTTTTACAATGATAGCCAAAATGCATTTTGTGAGCTGTTAAGAGGGAAAACGTGAAACGTCCTCTGTATTAAGTATGGACATTGTTGGGATTTCTATGCCATAAATAATGGATGAAATATTTCATATGAAACAAGAATATTTATGCTTTTCCCAATTCCAAATCTGAAAGTGGCGACAATTTTCTCACACGGACTGCTTCGCTGGTTTTCTTCTATTTCTAAGGATGACACTTGTCTGTGTGAGACTAGGTACATATAGGTATGTAAAGAAGATTTTTGTGTTGAATCAAGATATCTGCGGCAAAAAAAAAATCTCGAGGGTTTCCCTCCACGTGCATATCTAGGAGAAAAATGCTTTTTTCTTGTGGCTGTCAACTTGTCTTTCTTTCTTTGGACTCCACTCCAGTCTCCCAAATTGCATAGCTAAGCAGCCAAAACTCGGGAACGCACCGAAATGTCTTAAATATTGTCGGGGATTTTTTTTCTTTTGAAATTTTAATTTATATCCGATGATGTAGATCTTCAGCCAGGTCACTATAAGATAATGGCAGGAAAAAAATGGTTTTCATATGGATTCCTGTAACAGCCGTAATACATAATATCAAAGGCATCATAGCACGTGAATGGTTAGCCTTGAAAGCGACTTTTTCTAGAGTCAATATGAATTCATTTAGTGACAGATTTATTATAGAATTCTGATTTTTTCATTAAAATCGTTTATCGCAGTGGTTACTGATGTGCCATATTAAATTAAATTCGTTCATCGTTGAAGGGTCGTCGTCGTCGTCTATCCAGTATTGATAGTAATATCACATATGTAGAGGTTGAAATCTGATTGAAAGTAGGCTGTACTGAATTTCTGATTGATTTTTTGTTGTTTTTTATTGGAGCAGTCGGCATAATAAATAATAATTTATGCAGTTTATCTGTGCGATATAAGATAGAATCGACTGTCAAGATCAGATTTTTCATAAATGGCTTCGTGAAAGAGATACAGGCTGAGAGAGATGATTATCGATATATTGATTTCTCACACTCGACAGAGTTATTGCATGTTTTTTTGGAATGGCGAGGCCTTGAAGTGGCTGACACACGAGTCATTGGCCACGGATCACGATTAAGTGATCAGAGTATTACTGCAGATCATATTTTGATTATGAAGACAGGCTCGTGATTTTGTGCATTGGTGCCATATTGAAAAACTGATACGTTCACAAAATATTTCCCCCGGTTTATGCATGCCACACCGGTTCCTCAAGAATCTAGCTTATTTTTGTCTGTTATTTTTTGTTCCGCCTGAGATTTTAACGATGAAGTATAAAAGAATCTGGACTGATTTTATTATGAACTGGTGAATGTGAACATGTCTTTACTCTGTACATTTGGCTATTGGACTTGCAATTTGAGTCCATCGTGTAGACTAGAATGAGAAAAAAAAGGTTTTGTTGCGGCTTGTGTCTGAAATGTTTCTGTTCTTTTCGACTTTGTTCACACTGATAAATGGCCTGGTAGAGGAAAGAGCTGAAGGGTAAAAACTTTTAAAAAATCAAAGATTACGGCAAATCGTGCCCAAGAAATGATCTAAAGAAAGTCATGTGTCGTCATAAACATGTTCAATACGCTGTTCAAAATGCTGCAGAGCAGATTTTTTTTGCATTTCCCTCGCACACTTGAACAATGAGCTTTTCATAGGCTCATATCTAACAATTTCATGATCCTTTTTTCTCCTTCGGAATTTTTTTCAATGTACTCGTCACTTTTCGATGGAAGGATGAAACAAAGCATTTTTTGTTGAGTTAGCAAATATCGTCCAGTAAATGAACCTTTGTACGGCTGACCAGTACGGACGGAGAAGTAAAGTTCATTGCTTTTATTTTAGAAAAGAAAATATCAAATTTTTTAAAGGAAGAGGTCAATGCTTGGGAGATGATGTGAAGAATACCAATGCGGACATGATATTATACCTAAATTGTTAATTTCCCTGAAATAAAGTGTGGTTATCGGACGATCAAATCCGTAAACTGGTGCATCGTGTCATGACGTATCAAACGTTGTTTTTTGCTAAAATATTCCCGCATTTTTACGTGGAAAGCTGTTTCCTGTTGACGCTATCCAGACAGGGCACAGGGGTTAAATATGTCATGTTTTGTATTATGTCATGTATCATTAAATTGAATGTGAAGTTAGATCTGTTCCCTACAGCAAGAGTTACGTGGCTTTTAGTCTTCAAGATGGTTAGAAACAATGAACAAGTAATATTTTTTATAATAACTGTAACTTTCTTTTTAAATAAAAAAATTCAAGCGTTATTTTGAGCATTCATTTTAACCTGCAGTCATGTGCAAGATTTGTAAACTTGTTTCTGATCAGTGTGTAAATTATCGGACGAGTCATGACATATACAGTCTACAAATGTAACCTCGGGCTTGTTTTTGTATGGTTTACAATGCGCTTGGTATTGTTGTATTGAGATATTTTTAGAGTCTCTAGACACACGTAATCCGTATAATCTATACGCATGCGTAATGTTAAAAACAGCTTGTATACGTATGTATTTATTTTTGCAATTTGCACTGCTGCTCCTATTTACGATTTTACTTGTGGCCCCTGAAAATGGAAGCATAAGACGTGGTTCACGTGGTTGAGTAATTGTTGCCTACGTTTTTCCCTCAACCCAGACAGTTCTCAACCGATAAAAAAGGATATTTTGTCACGAAGGAAGGGATGAGTTATGAGCACGTAACAAGTCTTTGTAAGTGGCCCTTGTCAATAGTAAATTTTAATCAGTTGTTGACTATGTAACGTTTGTGTTGGGCATGTGTGGGATAGATTTTTGTTTGTGGGTATGAAACAGTTTTTTTGCGTAACTTTGAGAACATGTCAAGTCTGACCACTACACCGCATCCACTATCCCTTTCTCTTTGACTTGATAGAAATCTGATGGAAAGAAACTGCCTTTCAAAAGGAATAGCATAAATTATGCCAAGAACACAATAAAGTAAGAAGAATGCTTAGCTGATTTGAGAATTGAGAACCTTTTTAAATGGTAATGTGTCAATTGGAAGCGAGAGGTTTAAGCCAGAAATGAGGGGGATAAATTTTTTATTACGATTACTTGTTATCTTAAGGACACTCGCAAATTTAGGTAGGAGTTGATCCTCAGAAACTAAAGAAACAACTCCTCTCATCGAAGAAAAGCCAAGGAAAAAGGTCGTACAGGTTTTTAAGCAAGGAATGTATTAGCAACTCCGATAATTGCTGCAAAGATGAGAGATTTTAGAGTACTCTAAAGAAAAAGGAGATTTTAGAGTACAACTAAATTAAAAAGGGGTTTCCTCGCATATTATCGCAAGACACTTACATTAAATTTTAACCAAAAGGAAACCATATTTGATTTGTTTATGTTTGCGAAAAGGAAGTCTGTTTTGATTGTCTGAACATTTTACCTGGAAAAAATGCTTGCCTTTTTGATGATGTCTTTTTGTGTGATAGAGATGGGAAGCCTTTCAAAACAATGCAACCACAGCATCTTCATTCAATTCATTTAAAAGTTGGATTCAAATATGAAAGGAAAACTACTCAACTTTTTCCTCCTCATATTGATTCCTTCAGATGGTTTGTTTATTCAATATTCCTCCAAAGAAATTTCATATGATGGAAAGTTATTTGCTAATCAAAACGAAACGTATACTTTTACAAACCTTTGCGCTTTGTACCACTAAAAAACTCTTCTTTCTTAAGAAACATGCATACATATTAGAAAAAAGAGTTCCTTTCAAACCTAGCCAAGTGTATGTTACCGCGACCGCATTTTCGTAAAATATTATTTTTCCCCTGGTTTTTCTTCTCTCTGTCTATTATAGTGTCAGTCTAACTGTCAGTTATAATATCTTTTTTATTTGATTTCATGAATATGAATGAAATAAAATAACTTTTTTCTTCGTTATGAACAAATGTAAAGCACATTAAAAGAAGTTTCACTTGCGATCCTTGTAAATTCCATAATAATCTTATCGTTACCCCGTTATGAACGTGTTCACACTACAAAATAATTACGCTTTTGTCAGCCGGCATGACTATATTTGGTTCGGGTCCGTCTGTATTTCATAGGTGGATATGATACGACCATTTTAATTATGCGTACTTTACATATATTTTAGTTAACTGCTGGTTGGTTGTTGTTTAAATACATTTTCAATAGGGTAACATAATTCTTTTAAATGTTTTCGATTTCCATGCGAGGGCTGAGTTTTGTGCATGAGATGTGGCTGGGATTTTTTATGAATGAAAGTGTCATGTTCAATGGACCACCCTCTGGGTGTGAGGAGTTGACGTGAAACAATTTTTATTTGGTTTGTAAATGTGAAAAAAAATGGTTATGTTTTCTATAACATAAGTGACACAGTTAACAGGTGAATGCATTAAAATATAAATGTCGATACGGTCAATTTTGTTTTCAAAAAAGAAAAAAAATTGTATCGGTTTCGCTGGTTATTCAGCTATTGTGTCGGCATTTCATGATTTTTTATTGTAATTTGGCGTGTGTCCGTATTGAAAACCAAGAGAGGTTTCGATTTCAACATTGTGGTTGATACTGTGTGGAAATTGCATCATGGCATGCTATGTACAACGATATATGCCTTGTTGTACTAGGAAGAAAGTTTTCCTGGCTATTTTATTGCACTTTCAATAATGTTCTCGTATATTTTTGCATGAAAAAAGGTTCAAGTGGTCTCTACATATTTGTATGCATATACTTTGTCATCGATCAAAATATTTTCTTACGTTCAATCTCCCTTTTATGGACAAATGGCTAAATCATAGTCCATTTGCGCTGTATTTTGAAAAAGACGAGACTATGCAAGTTGTAGGACTTTGGGTATGCGACTGAATACAGCAGTTTTTCATCCAAGTTTACATCAACACAATTTGGGAACTTGATTTATACCAGTTTTTTTCTTTTCTATATTTGGAGGGTGTGTTCACTTCCTTTGCTTGGATTACTATGTACCCCAACTTGTTGAATTATGGTGGAGTATGAAGTATCCCGTACCTTGTTGAAACAAAAGACCAGACAAAACTAAGTTGTTTTATGAAGTTATAAACAATCTTTGTAGGCAAACTTTCCCACAAACTCTGCATTTTTTTCAAACTTTATGAAGCATTTTATAGTACAAAGTCTGTGGCTACTGGAAACACGTGACTAAATGATCCCCAAAATATATCAGGATTGTATCCTAGACAGTCAATCACAACATACATGTGAACATGACATTAGTGCAAAAGTTACAGGCCGACTCAAAAATATCGAGCTATTTACTTGCATTGAAAATCCATATCAGCCAAAAGGGGATGTTTACGATCGACCATTTTGGCACATTACTCATTACGACTTACTTATCATATCATGTTGTTTTTGTAACATATGTCGACTATCAGTTACCACCGCTAAAAGTGGTTGATGATACGTTTTTTATGGAAGTATTTTTATGAACTATGTAGTTGATCGTATACATGTTTCTCCCATGTTATTTTTTCACTCTTGACATGCATCGTGAATTGGTAACGTAGCTAAACCTAAACGCTGCACCTCATAATCATAAATATTGTACTTTTATACCGAAACCTAGTTATCTTTTCCTCTTCGATGTTTGTGTACATCGTTTCTTTTATCTTTTTTTCCTTTTTTTGTTTTGAAAGAGTTCAATTCGTTTTTTGTGGGGAAATGCATTGCTGATGATCATAAGTTTCAGTCATCCGTGCAACTTTTGAGGCATAAAAAATATTGCAAAAAAGTAATAATTTTGCAAAGAAAGTGGAAAATAAAAAGTAATCGTATGGACATAAAACGAGATGAGGCTATTTTTGTTGCTAAATTGTAATTTCATGCATCATGCATGCCTTGTTAAAAACCAAGAATAGTCTACGTCTAAAAAACGTTCTTGTTTAAAGATTATTAGCAAATTTTCCTTTTTTTTGAAGAGATGAACAAGACGAGCTAAAAAATGTGTTCATTTGTTGAATGTCAAGTGTTAAATCATCATAATGATAGGGGTGAAACGAGTAGCGATTAAACAGAACAAATTATGGTTTTGTATGAATGTCGGAACAAATCATGACTTTCCCAAGCAAGTAAACGACTGCAAAGTTGTTTAACAAATGAGGAAAACTGTTTAAAAACGGCGTATTTGGTTACGCAACCCATTTTGTACAGTAATTTTATCAGTTATTAGCTCCGCATATGTAAAAGCATTTAACAACGCAAAAAATGTCGAGAATAAAAATATAGGATATTTGAACGATGGATATGTACTATAGGTTTACAGAAGCACGGATGTTAACTCGTGTAACATCCTGGCTAGTGTAACGAAATTAAAATGTGTTGCCTACTCCTTGGATGGAAAGCAAAAGTGGTTTAGGATTAGGACATGGTTGTGGTAGAAAACTGACCGCAGGCGGTGGTAGTTAGATTGCAAAAAAGAAAAAGTGAAACAAAATCTTTCAGAGATGAGTTTCCTTCTCAAAAGTAAAATTAAAAGCGGATGGAAACTTAAAATTGCATGGGACTAATTTTAAGCCTTAACAGCCTCTTCATCTTATAAGCATTTTCATTGACTAGGTTTCCAAGTAGAGAAAATATAGCGGCGGAGAATTTCTGTTGAGACCTTTTTATTATTATTGATGTGATTCACTCTTAGATGCTAGGCTAAATGAAATATTACAGCCGTCCGATAATGAAATTTCTATATTGACCTATATTTTATATATATTTTTTTTGTAGTTGCAATGTAGCGGTTCCGGAATCCTGGAAACGTTACCAGAGGCGGAGAGCGAAGAAGAAGAGTGTGAGCGCGAGAGTATATCTCCAACGGGAGGGAAAAGCGAAGAGCTGTATGGAATGACAAGGAGTCCTTTGGTTTCCTCTGCATCTCCATCTTCCTCCTCGTCCTCTTCATCATCGAATGTGTCCAGTCCTCAAGTCGAGTTTCCTCCAGAGTTTGTTTCCCTCCTGAATTCATCTTTTCCCACCAGCCGAGGCCTCCAAGTTGCTAAAAGCTTAGAAGACTTTGGAATGCTGGAGCAGTGCGAGGCCGAAAACAAAAAGATTTCTGCTCTCGAGTCCATCATCCGCCAGCTACGTGACGAGCTCAAGGAATGCAAAGATCAAAATGAGCTGTTGGAGTTTAGACTTCTCGAAATGCAAGAGCTCAGCCCGTCACCGGTCCGACCGCGCCAGGTATTTGCCACACACGCTCATAATATACCACAGCAATTTAAGAAAATGAAAATTTTCCTTCGTGAAGCCATACTGGGGATGCAAAGAAATGCAAGGAATGCGTTGGTTGATTTGGCAGAAACATGCCAATTTCATTTAAGGCATCCATTTTAATAAAGCACCATCATTCTTGTATGGAGTGCTTCCAGGAATGACGTTTTTTTTTCATGTTCCTATGCAATACTGTTTTCCCTCCTTATTTGTATTTGCTGAATTGTATGTGCCTGATTTATATACATATTTGTAATAAATTGTGTAGGTGGACCATGATGTTGACGAGGACGATGAAGGGGATGACGAAGGGGAGGCAAAGATATTAGATGAAAGTGTAGATGGGAGTTGTGGCGATACAGAGAAAAACGGAGTTGCATGTCTTCCTAGTTCGGTGAGTATGCGGGTAGTTTCATGCAAAAACATATATAAATAAGCTTGATCGAGATAGAAATATCTATCGTCCTTTGAAGATGTTGAGTGGCCTGTTTGTGTGTTCAATTCTTGAGAGTAGAAATACAAATATGTTGTTACGTTAAACTAGAAATTTTTCAAAGAAACGTTCTTCTGGAGAAAAGTATTTGTACAACTGAAAAAATAAATAACACAAGGGTGTGCAGGCCAGCCTTATAGTAGGTATATTATTGATTAAGCAGATAAATAGAACCATTGTCAATGTTCGTATTCGGCAAGGAAGATGAAGTAGAGATAAACTGTAGGCTTTATTTTCAACAAGTTCGTTCTTTGTTGTGGTTTTTTAAATTATACGATGGTTTTGTTTATGCAAGTGGTGTTTAGTGTTGCAACTTTTTTTGTGTATTTGGTGCAGAGGGATCAGGACTTTGAAGGTCGAAATGGACATGCGAACGTGACCGAATCAAGAAGTTCCTGCAGCGACTGTTCGGAAAGTTTGTCACTGCAGGAGAGCGGAATCTTTGACAGTCAGTCCACAGAAGACTCGCCTCTGACTAATGTGTGTCGTCTAACAATTAGCCGTGAACTTGTCTCGCTAACTTTCCAAATTGAAGAGCTCCTGAGGCGGTTCAACGAAGGAGTTGATGAAAGCCCGACCTCATCCTCCACAGGACTGATCGACGGTTTGTATGTGTCGACGAGAAGAGGGAAAACGAGTCATGATCTCGCCTCAGAGCTCCAGTCATGTCGCCAAAGAATCCAAGAGTTTGAGAGACGCCTAGCTGCCATGTCGGATGGAAATTACATTCAAGGCTTAGAGGAGAAAGTCAACTTTCTTTTGAATGAAAACCGGCGGCTGGAGGACGAGCGGGCTGAAATCGAAGAAGCTGAAAATGACAATAGACTTATGTGCCAACGGTAATATAAGAACGCGTTTTTTATCTGATATTGTTGTCCTCTTTCCTGCCAAATAGGCTTTTTTTAAATGTAAAATAGAACACGTTCATGAATATGGGAGGAAGACTTACGCAAGAAGAAATAAGAAAAAAAACAATTTGAAAAGGATCCTATTTCTAAGAAAATAAGTTGATGAAAAATGTAAACTTTCTCTTTTCGTGAGGGTGCTCTAGAACTTTCTCCGTACGGAAGCTGAATAAACAGACTGCGAGGCTTTGAATGCCGCCCCCATTCAATTCCATATATTTGCATTGTTCTTTATTACAGATTGTTTTTCTTTCCAATTTATTTTATCCTGTTGTTATTTTGTACTTTTGTATTCTATATCTAGGCTGGAGGAGAGGCTCGGCCAGTTACAAAAGAAAAAGATGGTTTTACAAAATCGACTTGCGGTGGAGAAAAAGTGTATCGAGCAGCTGCGACTGGAAGTCGTTCAAACGCAAGAACGGGAAGAAGATCTTTGCTCGCAAATCAGTCGCCTGGAAAGCCTGCTACAGAATTACGAGCAGAGAAACTTTGAACTGGAAGAGTCTTGTATCGATATGAAGTGCTCAGTTCAATTTGTAATTCATTCCATGCCCATATTGGCGCTTTGCTATTATGGGAGTCTTTTGAGGAATGCCCATATAAAATGCTCAGCAGGTGTCAACTTTCTCCTTAGCTTACCCTCGAGTACCCTCCAGTCGATAGGAAAACGGAATAATTTGCATTTAGAGAAGGCAGGTAACAGCGGTAGCACGAGGGCGTGTTATAGAATAGCTGCCCCTGCACCAGATGTATCTGTCAGCTCCTTGGTGGCAAGTCGAAAACACAAGCTCGAAGAGCTGTGCACCGCATCGTTCGAGGATTCTGAAGATGTAGAGCCCCAGCTGAAGAAGCTCAAACGGATATTAGACAGAAAAGGATTCGCGGGGTTATGCACTTGTGTCAAATGTGGGGCTGACTTAGCCAGAACCGACGAAGATGGATCTGTTGCGGTATCTGAAACAGCAAGCACGGAAGCGCAGACTGACGACGATTCATGGAAACAGCTCATGGAACAAATGCTCTCCGACCAGAAAATCGAATGGCAAAAGGCGGAGAAAGTGTTACTTAGAAAAATTGAGATTCTGGAATGTGATATTGATAAATGCCAAGAAATCTTTGATCAAGAGAGAGCCGCCTTGATCAAGATGTACGAGGCGAAGCTGGCTGAGAAGGAATCCCAGTTGAAAGAGACTCAAGCGTGTCGTACTGAGAAACGGGATTTGCAGGAGAAATGGAATTGTCTGATTCAGGAATTGGAGCAATTTGCTTGTTACCTTGGAAAAAATTTGAGTGAAAAGGCATCCGCATCCGAACTCAGTCTGGAACGGCACCCGCTGTTCTGTCCGAATGAAAGTGGCACGACTCCAGTGCCCGCTACCAACTGTACGGGGGACGCAGTGGTGCCAGCAACAGGCAGGCCAACCTCTCCGATTTCCCTTGAAATGGACTTGATGAGTGTGACAAAACAGAATAACAATGAGGACAAGCAGACTGGTTGCCCAAGTCCTATTTTGGAACTAAAGTCCTTGAGTGATAATGACCCTTATGCGTCTGAAGTGGTTGAAAAAACCCGGCTAATTTCGTACTTACAAAAAAGCCTCAAAGAGCACTTGAGCACGTTTGAGAAAAGAGAGAAACATTTGTTGGAAGAGATTGATCGACTGACTAGCGAAATTCGAGAGAATATCCATTCAGAGGAGGACTCCAAGCAGCAAGGCGACATGATTGCATACCTTCATCAAGAAAACGACCGTCTTATGAGTCTGTTCCAAGACCACGAGAAAGTTTGGGGCGACCTGCAACAGTTACAGGAGGAACATGAAAAGCTCAAGCTGGAGGTGGGCAGCATAGTGACAATCCGGAAAAAACTGGAAGACTCGCTCAAAATGGAGAATGAAATGAGAGACCGCGTTGAAGAGCTGGAACGAACTGAGGCACAACTCAAGTCTGAAATATCCCAGCTGGAAAAGAAGGAGCAAAAGGGAGTCGAGAAAATTCAGCAGCTTCGGGATGAGATTCAATTTCTTCGTACAAAATGTTGCCAGCTTCAAGACGACATCGATGGGCGGTTGAGCCGAGAGACCAAGTATAAAAATGAGATCCAAGCTCTGACCGCGAAACTCAAAGAAAGCAGTTTGGAACTAGAAGAGAAAGAGAGCCAATTAGAAAGCAACGAAACTGCATTACAGACTCAGGTTTGACTTTTCTAAATGTATTGCCGCAATTGTCTCTAGAAAACATTCCCCTTTGATTCGACGCGATTTCAGCTCTTTTACAGCCTTCCAAACAACGTTCATATTTCATTAACGTCTTTTCATCCATTTCGCAATAATTCATAAGCCGCTTGTCAAACATTTCCTTTCCAGTTGCCTCATTTTTTATATTTCTCCTGAAATATTAACAGCAACACCCTCGTCCATTTTTTAGCATTTATTGCCATCCACCCCTCCCCACTGCACTCTTGAAATAAAGCGTGAACGCTTTCTCCGCTGACATCTCTGATAGATATCAACAGAGAAAGTGGCAAGATATCAAAAGAGAAACTACATTTTCCCTGTCTACTTGCCCTTTGAAAGGGAAAAACGTAGTGTTAAAATCTGTTCCACCTTTTGTCTCAGTATTACACGGGAGAAAAAGTACTGATGTATTTTTTTTTTTTTTTGTAAAAAGTTTATTCCGAGAAGAAAGGGATATAGAGGAAGCTGCCAAAGTTGCTGTTTCAATGTGACTTGTTGTTCATGTAAAGCTGTGATTTGTGTTTTCTTTCCATTTTTCATTCTTTTTATTTTCTTAGATACAAAAGCTGAAAAATCAGCTTGGCGAACTACATCAAGCTTACGCGGACACTGAATGCTCAAATGGAATGTTACGAGAGGAAGTGTCCTACCTCGAGGTACAAAAATACAAATATATAATCCATACAAAAAGCTTATGTTTAATCTCTCCAGTTGGTCCTTGAAAACGTGAAATATTTTTTGTTGTTTTCATTGTGCAGCGTACCGTGGAAGAAGCCATCGCGAAAGCTGTTCAAAGTGAAAGCATTGTAACGGCTTTGAGCCATGAACTAAAGCAAAAGGACTTGACAATCGAGGAACTTCAGAGAAAACTGGAGAAGCTGACGACAACTGAAACTATCGCGGGAAATGTGAGTTGCCTGACGAGCCTCCCGACAACCTTGGCCGCTGCGATGAGCCCCAACGATTTATCCGTTTTTAACACGAATGACGGTGGGCTTCATGGTGTCGCTCGTGATGTTGAAGAAGTTGTCACTTTGTTGCAGGTTTGTCATGTTCACGTCCTTTTTCCGGTTTATCTTCCGGCCCGGTTTTTGGTCCGACGAGTTTTGTCCGGACGAATATGTCGCTTTGCATGAAAATTTAAAATGGTTCTGTTCGAGTTTTGGTTTGCATGTTGATGTTTCTGATTGTTTTGTGATGTAACTGTTTTTGTTTTCTGGAACTGTGGCATTTATAGAGGTGCACTCAATGTGACAAGCTTGGCTCCAAGTTAATGGATATTGTGGAAAGACTTATTGTTCTAATTCAGATTCTCAAAACCAGCCAGGTCGCTGACGGGGATGTGGTTAGTAGTGTTCCAACACGTTTTGTTTTAGTACGAGAAGGCGTAGCATTTTGAACTCTAATGAAAATAAGGGCGCTTTTCTATTTAAACTACAATGCGTGTTTTGGTCTTGCTTGTTTTTCATCTCTTTAGCATGGCGAAATTGAGTCGTTGTCCAGGTGTGAGAGTGAAGAAATGCTAGGGCCATGTGCACCTGTAAGTTCAGCTATCTTTTCATTAAGTGACTTATCTTACCATATTCCAAAGGAAATTGTATGAAGGGAAGTGGTCCCAGTGGAAAAGTATATTTTTTCTTTTTTTTTCTTTGAACTTGTTAGACTCAGGAAATTAAAGACGAACAGTTGGTCTCGTCGACAACACGGGTTGAACCCACCGAGCACTCCGAAGAGAAAACAGAGACAAGTGTGAAAACGGAAGAGGCTGGTGAAGAGGTACGGGAAATTTGAGATTTTTAAATCTAGATTACTGCTTGTGTTTTTAATATATAGTCGAGTTGCAAGTACGTAACTATGTCTGAGTTTTTTGTTTTAAATTTCTTGGTGTGCGTTTTCTTTTCTTTTTTGCATACGTTTTTACAATTGAAATAGGACGATCTCATGATAGCCAAACTCCAGGAAACAATGGGCCATCTGAGCTTGCAAATTCGTAACTTAGAAGACGCCTTTTACATTCGTCAAAATGAAATGAAGGAGTCATACTTGTCGGAAACGTCCTGGTGGAAACTGCGATGTGACGAGAAGAACAAGCTCATTGAGCTGCTAGGTCGACGAGTGGCTCAACTCTGTGTGACGGATATTCACGGCTTTTACCTGGATGGGATCCTTCGGGACATAGAGAAAGTTCGAGACTCGATTGGCAACTGTCATCTACGCTCAAAAACAGCGTCGCTGAGGGAAGACAGTCATTCCTCGTGCTCTCTCCATTCCGTATCTTCTTCAGCCTCATCCACGTCCCCATCGACCACCATGTTTTCAAGTTCATCCAGAGTAGTCAGCAGTCCACCCTACTTTCGTCCAATTGAGCCACCACCGAGAAAAAAACACGCGAAAAAGGCAAAGGCAGCAGCAGCTATGGAGGTGTCCCCCCAACAGGTTTTGCGCCCAGTCGCAATGCCCAGTGATTTCACTTGCGAGTCCCTGTGTTCATACCTGACCCAAGAAAGGAAGAGAGTGATGGTGATTCCTTCAAACATTTCTTCTTCTTTGCAATCCACTGTGTAACTAACACCGCTTTGGGGCAACGAGATACAACTAACAACGCAATTAAACTAACATTACAAAATATGATAGCCTAAATTTTGTTGTGGTTTTGCGGAGGATAATTTTGTAGTTGCATTAACTGTCGGTGTAGTTTTTTTACGCCTATTGTCGTTGTTGTTACAAAACGTTTACTTACAAGAAGAAAAACCGGTCATGCTTCCAAAAATTTGAATTGCATATGTTAATCAAAATCCTGGCGGCTGCCGGATGAAACTTTCCTTATTAAAATAAGAGCACCAAGACCTCGGAGAAGACGGTTTTCTTCAACTTATTATCTAGTGCTGGTCTACTAGTAAGATCTGTTCCATTTCGTAACTGACTCATTGCTCAAAGTTATCAAAAAAAGTTGGAGCTACTTTTTTTATAGTTTTGTGTACTTCGTTATTAAAAATGACTAAAAACGGTAGGGAACGAGTAGTAAATCTCTCATTTAGTAGTTTTTGTGGCCCAATCATGGCTATATAATAATGAAACTAGATTTCAACGTTAAATGTATTTGGTGACTATTGACCATTGTTTCCTATTAAATACATATTGTTGGGAAGTTTTTTTTACTGGAGATAATTAATATTTCCGCTATTGATTGTGTAAGCCTTGACAACTTAACGATTTTCGTAGTATTATTCTGGTTAACACGGAAGCATTAAAAAAATTGTTTCGTAGTATCGTATTAGACAAATTTTTAATGAATTTATTATTAATAGTCTAACTCAATAGAATACTGTTATAAGTGAGCTAAATAGTATCTTTAGTATTGGACGTATGTTGCATTTAATATCGTGCTGGAAAAGAGATTTGGCGATGCTATTATGAACTATGAGTTGATTTGTCAACATGGATTATTGTTATATTACTCGGATGCAGGCGATTTTAGAAGAAGCATTTTCTGACACAAAGTCTACGGCTGTGAGCAAGCGACTCTGTGGCGCTGAGATAGAGGATGCGGCCAGGTGTACACCACCATCGAGTGAAATTGAGAGAGACGGAGAGGCATCTACTTCCTCGTCACCGTCATCCCCTGTTGGCCTTGAGTTTCGGGTTTTGAGGAAAATAGGACATGACGCGCTTTTAGTCTCCTGGTCGACTGTAGAAAGTAAAGACTCGTCACAACAAGTTAGCGGCTACGAGGTACGTCCTTACTTACTCTAACTATTTTTAAATAATTTAACAAGGTTTGCTCATGATGCATTTGAGGCGGTGAGGGAATCAGTGGCAGAACCTTTGGAATCTTAATGAGCCCTTGAATTGCAGAAGGCATCACGCTGAATAACTATTCACAATGAATGTATTTTTTTTGGATGATTAGAACCATTTTGTGTAGATTTTATATGTTTATGTAAATTCCCGGGTTGTTTTCTGAAATCTCTAGCAAGCATTTAATCATCTTGAGTGCAAGCTTGTTAGACAGTGCAGTTTTTTTGTTTGTGCTTGACCTCCTTATTTATTTGTTTACCAAATTATTCAGAATATACTGACGTCTGGATTCGTAATAGACTGCAAGACTCATACGAGTCAAAGCTGCTGATAATTTTATGGGGATTGTTTTGGTTTATTCGCAGATTGTGGTCAATGGCGAAGTTTTTCTCCGAATACCGAAACCCAATCGACAAAAAGTTATTTTGTTTGGACTCAACCTTAGCGAGCCCCTCCACCTTACCTTGAGATGTACTGCTGGGGAAAGCTCTGGAGAGTCGACGATCACATATATAAACTGAAAGACAGCCAAAAAAACCTTTACTTTCTCCGCTGGAACGACGAATGTGCTACGTCTTTCAGAATTTTATTACTACCAAACGGTCAATCATTTTGAGAATGATTTACATTTACTTTTGTGTTACCTTTCGGCACACGTAACTTAAATATTTACCAAAACGTTTTACCCTATTTTTTGCACAACACCCAAAAAGATACTTGTTTCTTGGAAGAAAACAAGTAGCAAAAGAGCATGTAATTTTCCACTGATGTACCATAAAAAAATGTTTTGTATTATTATTTACCGTCAAGAAAAGTTAACCTTGATGAGAATCCAACACGTTCACGAAAATATAAATATTTACCAGTAATTTGAAACCAATATTGTAATAATTTGTTTGTAATAGAACGTTGTGTAGATTGTTTTTGTAGATCCTTTTTTTGTCATTTCTTGTTAGCTGCTAACACAAAATGAGTAAAAGATACCCGAGAGAGATACCGTATCAAATCTATGCAGTGATAATCTGTGCCACAACCACACGTATAAGTTTGAAAACAATGTAATTTAATAAATTAACCTGTCAGAAAGGACAGAATACACGTGAGCGTCGCAATTACGCAAAAAAAAGTTGGTGTTTGCTTCTACTGATTTGATTCAAGTCTTCTTCGGCTCAGAGTATTGCATGATGCATATAACATATGATGTTATCTCGGTTCGCCCCTAGAAATTTTTTCATTAAAATGAAAGCAGAGTTGTATCTGGATTATTTTAGGAAATGAATGAGTTTTGGCTGAGGATAAATCTAGATAGGTTCTTGTAAATGAATTTTAGATGACTATTAACCAAGAAGGTCATCAGAGATAGGTCTATAGTTTTTAAACACAAAGAAAATCATAAAAAACATTCTTAAGCTAAGCAATAATGCACTAATAAGCACCTCAATAGATTCATGCGGAACTTTCTCATGCGCTTCAGTTACTAAACCACAAATTCCTATAAACGACACACCTCGTGTGCTTACAAGCCTGGAGAAAGTAGCAGCTTCATGCAGATGGATACTGAGGAGAAAGTGGCTTTCACTTTGTCTGCGTGTAGAAATGTGTAGTTGTCAAAGTTTTCTATAATGTCAAAGATTTGAAAAGTTGTATGGCAGAGGTGGTGGTCACGACTCACTCACAAGTCTTCGCCATGTCTCGATTACGCACCAAAGCCCTTTCCATTTACTTGCAATCTGAATTTACTTACATGTTGCAGAATAAGATTTATTTCTGTTGTTGCGTAAAAGCTATAAGTTTGGATGAATGTTGAGACTCACACAACCCATATATCGCTTCTGTCACTCACAAGTCAAAATAAATTGATTCATCATAATCCATGGTGAGAGTCGAGAGAAGAGGGAGAAAGCTGATAGATTCCAATGAAAATGGTGTGTTTCCCGAGACAAAAGGCAATTGAGACAATGTTCCTATGGAAATTATTGGAGGATTACAGTTTGGCAAGCTTAGCAGGTCGATAAATTTTAACAGTCTTGTCGAAATTCATGGTCCTCCTTGGCTAGAATCCATGCACAAAGTAGGCTCAAATTGTTTTGCATAAAAGGTTTCTATAACAATGCAGTGCATGAAAACCATTAGCTTAAATTAAAAACCACAAAAAATGGAGAGAGAAAAAATGTTCATAGACCGTAAGCCTATGCGCCAGTTTTTATTCATCGACATTAATTAGGTTGGACAAGAGGCGCTTTACAGCCGGATGCTCCTCAGTGCGTACCCGTGTTGACGAGGAATAAACACCTTTTAAACTTTCGCCACTTTCTCTTCACCAGTCAAGTAGCGATGCCAAGGTCGCATCTGTAGTTTTTTATGTTAGGAGGTACTTTTCGGATAAAAGACCAAACATCAAATATTTTTTTTATTAATCATGACATTCAAATATTTGCTGCAAATTTTTCTCACTGGTGTGAGCTGTAAAGTAGCGAATGAAATAGGAATCGATAAAATTGGCAGTGTATCATCATTCTCAAAATCATCAATCACTGTCAACTGTGAAGTTGTCAACTCAAGGTCATGTTTTGTATGCAAGAAGCCAGCCCTTTTTGTAAACCTGGCCAAGCGAAAGTCAATCAAGATGAGTGGAAGGATTCTGACGCGATATTGGTTGCACCTCACTGGAGACAAGGAGGATATCCCCTTGTAGGGACGGATTCAAACGTTTCCTCTCGATGCAAAGATTTTTATGATAAAAATGTTGTGCATAACGTGTTTAGTTTTCACCTTGAACACTTGAAATGCAGGCTAGGAACTTGGACAACTAGACTGGACAGCGATATAACTATGGAGAAACCTTTTCTTACCATGGCTATTTGTTCTAACCTATATCATATATGCTTCAGGTTTCGATTGAGCGAGGAGTTCAAGCTTCATCGTCCCTCCAATTATGATGGCATGTGACGTGACGTTACGTCAGAAAACACATTCTTTCAGGCGGAACGACGACGGCATCGAGATATTTTTATTCTCATCGTCGGCAGGGAGGAAGTAACGTATCATCGTATAAGGTACGATGACAACTACAAGAGTTACACAAGGTTTGATTTGGCGTTACTAATAACAAGGAAAATACAAAGATGGCTAGTAATTTCGAGTTTCTGACAGATACATTTAATTTACCACAAATATCCAACAAGAATAAAGGATAAAAGCTGAAATCCGATCGGAACGTGTAATTAGGAGCCCAATTAGATAGTTACAAGCCAGGATTCCCCACAGGATAATCATTGATTTCCATCCAAACTAATAAAGATAAAATGAAACCGTCATTGGCCAAGTTTCTAGGGAATCGCGCGGTGTCCCACTAGGCTTTCTAGGTCATTCCTGACTCTTTCAAAATCCAGTTCAGCTCGAAAGCACACTTCTGGGACTAGTCAACTGTGCAAAATTAAAGCTGCTTTATTTAAAGCAGAATTTTCTAGAGTTTCATTACTTCATCTGTTTGATTAACTTTTTCTGAATGGGTTTTACGACAATCTAAAAACTATATCTCGAAACTAATGCCTAATCATAGTACAAAATTAAATGAATTTTTCATGCAAGAAAATGCAACCCCCACCCCAGAGCACAAAGGAACATGGCCATGAAGTCAATATCTGTGCCATAAAATTGAAGCGTAAAACTAGTCATGCGTCTAATGCGCTGTTGTACACTACTACAAAACTAATACGTTCATAAAAGTTCGTAGAAAAACAGTATAAAGTTCCAGAAAGAACAAAAATTGAAGGTCGACATGATTTAAAGTTTTTCCCGTGAAATTGTTCAGAGACATTTTATTGACAATTTGATAACTATTTTGCCTTTCCCTATTTACAGTTCAATGCAAAAAAAAACTCCGGAGCGGGAATTTATTGCCACTGGCACGTGTTTGTTTGATGTTTTTGATGTTTTTGATGACAGTGCAAATCAATGTTTCACAACACCTAAAAGAATTATTAATTATTGTGCAGCAAATGAGCATTAATTTTTTAAATGTTTTGATGCATGTACGACATTCTAACTTTCGAGTCGTTTACGAGTAACGAAAAAACAAACCCTTCTCAAATGGACTTTTTTTAATGAGTAACTCAATCAAGCTCAATAAAATTTATTATTTTTTTTTCTTTTCATTGGGACAAACTTTGAACAAAGCGGAAAAGGATTGTTTTACGTAGTTTTGTTTCAGTAATCAAATCAGTTCGCCAGTAATACACAAAAATACATGAACATTGTTTTTCTAGAGGAGAATACTCATTAGATAAATGGGTAAATTGTTTTTATATTCGGTCCCTTACCCTTTTCATTATTTCTCAATTTAGTACAGCGAAGCTATCGAGGTAATCAAAGATTACATGCCCAAAACTTAAGAATTTAGACTCTCTAGACTTATAAATTTGTGATTGTATGCGTTCCCCCTTGACAAACGACAAACATCGCGTTTTGCAATCGCCAATTCGCTTGGGGAAATTGCAATAAAAAACAAATGAAAACTTTCTGTTGTTAAATTTGCTTTTTCGTTGGGCGCAAACTTGAAAGACAAATAATTCGAGGCCTTGTCCAATGGATTATTAACCTTTTAAACAACCGAGGCTAGCTAAGAAGTAGCCAAGACAAGGGAGTCCATTTATCTGAACTTCCGGAGAACTTATTGATGTTACTTGTCGCTTTTTTTATCATGAACTGGTATAGTTTAGCAGTGTGTGTGGAGTTGAGTGAAAATCTTTTAAAAGCTACACTCCAGATATTTCATTAAAATTCCGGTGTTGCTTTGCACAATGGCATACAAATTTATGCAAAAAAAGACGAGTGAAAGCGCATTATATAGTTGAGGCTCTTTAAATAATTACTTGTTTGTGTAACCCAGTTTATGGAGAACTCATCAAAATACATTTGCTCCTTGTTTCAGAGGAAATGAATGAAAGTGAAAAAGTATCACACTGGCTTTTCTATTTTAAAGTAAGCTTCAAAATATTAAGTAAAAAAGTAATAAAATTAATGCAAGGAATTTAAGCCGAATCTTCTGCCGAGTTGCAAAAGAAGTGTAAGCTCGACTTATTTGCTGTGAAAGCGTTTTTGTTGGCTGGCAATTTTGCAACATTTTTTCTCGCTTTCCCCTGGTAACAGAGTAATACGTAAACGCAAGTCCCTCGCTTCCTTTTTCATTTACTCTCAAAAAGCTGTTTTGTATTCTATCCATTTTAAGTTTTTTTTTTCTGATTAGCGACAAGCACCATGCGTTTAATTTGTATTCCGAAAAAATTGGGAAGAAAGATAAATTTTCTCTGCATAAAAAAAACAAACGCAGGACGAGCTACAAGTTGTAAGTCTTGGGCTTGTATTGATCTTGGCTGGAAACGAGCTAAACTAAACTCAAGTAATGTTGAAAGGCAATACGTTCATGAAAAATCCTTCTTGAACATGCTCACCTTGAGGCTCACATGTGATCTTCATTACTGCGAGAGCATCGAGCATATGAATTTTATGCGTGTGTTGGTATGCGACAAACTTGTATCTGTTTTGTGTCTCATCAACTTTCAATGCATAACAATGACAAGATTTTTTTAACGCTAGGCCGTATGCGACTGTAGGTATGAAAGTTTGGTTATGTTGAAACCCCAGCATATATTTTGCAGTCTGGTTGCTTATGCAATGGAAAAAGGTGTCAAAAAAAATATTTGTCACATCTGGTCTGCACGAGGCTGGAAAAGATAACCATACTGTTCGTACTGGGTTTTGAGTTTTGTTTCGGTTTTAAACTGTTCTCTTCTTTAAAAATAATATAGCAAGCTATGAACAAGATAGCTCCTTGCGCAAAGGCCGTTAAAGGCTTGGTTGGTTTTCAAAGGGGTCACCAGATAAAACCGATTGCGAAATGCTTCTCAAGTCGGTCAGTGCCTGATATTTCTGGGATTTACCCGCCTATCACAACCCCATTCTCGTCAGCAACTGGTGGAATCGATTATGCCAAGCTGGAGGATAACTTTGCCTATTGGAACTCAGCAGACTTTGCAGGTCTTCAAATAAAATTAAAATGAATTTCCAATTTTTATTTGGATTCATACAGTTTCTATCCGAACGTTTTATATTCAATGGGTTTAGTCTATTCCTCTGCTTAACTTATCATCATGTGGGTGGGAGTGGTAGGTTCTTAGAGGAAATATACAGACTACATGCCCACTGGTTGTAGTTGTAAAACGATCTGTCAAGCGAGCAGATAAGTTGTCACAAACACAAAACTGACCCTAATGCTTGTCCTTCCAGCTTTTATGGATTATTTTCTTTGAAGCGTCCCTTTGACGATTTTTAATGGACCGAAATGTTCACTCTTTTACAAACCCGCTCGCGCGAAACAAATTTCGCCGAGTTGATAAAATTTGTGTTACACAAGGCCAAACGCACGTGCATTAGGAGTAAAAAGCTTAATGTTTATGAATGCTCTAAATGTTCGGAATTTTCTTGGAAACATTCGTTTACAGTTGCCAAATTTGCCTACTTTTCTGGAACATGAGTGTTCAGATCCGTCATTCCTTCTGTTTTTTTACAAAGGTTACGTCGTAATGGGTTCTAATGGTGAAGCCGTCTCGCTGAAGGAAGACGAAAAGCTGGAGCTTGTGCAAAACGTGAAAAAAATGACTAAGCCAAACTCAACCATTATTGCCGGTTTGGGTCTTCCAAGTAAGCAGATAAAAAACTTTTCTTCTTCCTTGGTTAACTCTCATTTGCCCATTTTGATCGCTCTTTTCTTGCTTTCTTTCTTTTCAAGTTTTTCATCCTTCTCAGATTCATGATAGGACTTGTTCCGGTCAATTATTTTTAGTTATAGGTCTGAAGACTGTAGCCCGTGTAGGAATTTAAGGCAACCTCTCTGTCATAAAAGTTACAAATTGTTATTATTGCGCAATCAGTCAAGCTAGCCTAGGTGCAAACTGACGAAAGGGAGTTGACGAGAATGCGAGCAGCAAAGTTGAAATGTATATGGGTGGTTCACAAATGTGCCAGCACTTGATTAGGCATAACGACACACTAATGGGCACGTGGTAATGAGCCATTTTTCCCCGGAAGTGATTAGGTCAGAGTGCATTTAAAGTGCAAGTACAAGGGCGTTTCCTTTTTTTTCCCTGAGTTGACTCAAAGCAACTACTGCCTCCAAGGTCAGCAAGAAAATGGAGGGATTTACGAGACAAATCTGTTGACATAGTTGATTGTTTTTTCTTTGCTGTCAAAGGAAAAAGACGCTTTGAATGCAGAGGAGGAAACTATATCTTTCGTTCTATGAGCCAATTTATATGTACATCTATACCAAAAAAACTACCTTCATCGTTGAGAAATTTCCTTGTAACTTTTTAAACAAAATACAAACCAGTTTCTTATGGCCTTCGATGTTTTAGGCAAATTGGCATACTTTTTTTGTATTTAAACTCAATTTGACAATCAATTTTTTTTCCAGCAACTCGCCAAACAATTGAAATGTGTAATATAGTAGCTGTCGAGGCGACTGCAGATGCGGCCCTGATTGTATCCCCGTCCTTTTACAAAGGCCAAATGAACGTGAGTCCTTTTTTTCTCCTCTTCTTGTCTTAAAAATCCATTAATATTTTTTACGTAAATCCCTTTTTAAGACATCTTTGTCATTGAAAATAAATGCCATTATGGTTTTAACTGGCAAAATTTGTGTGAAAACACAAGCGTGTTCATGAGACTCCAGCAAGTTTTTTTTTTTCATAGATATTCCAGTGAGACGACTCATGAAAATTCGATTGTTTTTCGCAGGCGGATTACTCTGAATAAAAAGTGTTTTACCTGGTTTTTTCCTTGGATTTCTGAATCTGAGAGAGTGACTTCATGAAAGACAGGATAAGAGAAATGAGAAGTTATTATTTATGGTAAAGAATTCCATGGACACAAATATGGAATTCCATTAGAGCTACCAAATAAATCATTTTCTTCTGTTTTTTCGGCTGGATTATTCTCGCGGTTTGTTTTCTTCAGTTTTGGAGAAGAAAAAAAAACTTTGGCTCGTGTTGTTTTCTTCGGTTTTGTAACGTCCACGTGATTTGGTGAAGGCGGTTTTTATTTTGCACAGTGAGCCAGGTAAACATTTAACCGTTCATGTATACAGATGAATCGTAAACTGGTAAGGTGTTCATGAATCCCCAGGTACATCCTCGAGACCTTTTAGTGGAATAATGTAAATGCGTGGCTGAACATTTCCATTGAGCACCTACTTTCAACCTTTCCTTGACAGCTATGATGAGCCTAAAAATGAAATAACATGTTTTGAAACTTTTCTAGAGCTAGACAGAGTGTCGATTGTTGATTATAACGTGTAACTATGTGTGAACTATCGTTGTAAAATGAGCTGCTTGACAGCCCCGCTTAATGACGTGGCTACACTTTTTTCTCGTTTAAAAATAAACTGTCGTCAGTTGGGCAGCACAACAGGAAGAACATGACATGAATACCATTTGTAGAAAAAACGGGAAAAGACCTTACACGTAACTGGCTGTCCCCACTTTGTGGAAATATGACTACAGAGTACAATGACTTTTTGTCCCGAAACTGTATATAGCTGTATTTTATGCTATTTAGCAATTGGATTTTGTCGTCCCATTTTTTGTAATTTTCTTTGAGTCGGCTTTAATCTGGTTGACAGCCGTTATCCCGACTATTAGTCGAAAGGAAGTATCGTTTAAAATCCTGCTTAAAATATCCAATTGTGTTATTTGGTTGTCCTGCAGCCTGCGCCATTTTTTATGGCGGAAATTGATTAAAACAAATGACGGTTTTGACAAGAATTAGATTGAAATCTGCAACTAACGGAACTTAATTGTGTGCCATTTACCACTGTATCTATTTTCTCTCTTTCCGGCCCCGGCTATAATGCGCACAATGACGGCCAACTGACGGCTATAATGCGAGGTAGTGTATAGCAAAAAAAACCTATAAATGTCATTCGACCAAAGCTCCCGGCTATAAAAGTAGTAACTTCGGTATTTGTTTCGCATCAGTTACGCTGCTTTTTATATCAGGCAAAAAGCTGCCAATTACGTGTCTGAGATAGACTACTATTTTTGTAGACTGCACATCTCCACGTGCACATCTAAATAAAACTTTCCCTTTCACTTCATTCCGAGGAGTAGTAACAATAATAGCCAGATTAGGCTTCTACGTATTCAAATGCTGTGCATAGAAAGTACTCCACCCGTCAGACAACGCGACACGCGTGTAGCTTTAGTAACCTTTTAAAAATGAAGATAAACTGTCGTGAAATATTCACACTTTGTTTTCTGGAATCCTCTGGGTATTCGAAATGCATGTTTAATCTCCCCGGGTATTTTTTCGAGTAAGTAGTACCCGGGTTTGTCTACCAAGTAGATAGTCTAATGATGAGCTAGTGTTTTATATGGACGTTGACACACATTTTTTTACTAGCCGACGTCAGTGGCAAATATTTAACAGTACATTTTAGCTAAGCTAGTGACAAGAGAACATCCTCGCAGATTAGAATGAATGACCAATAGGCATACTAATGGGAAATTTTGTGTGTTTGTGTGTATTCCTCACGTATTTTCCTTTTTCTTTTTTTTTCTGTTTCACGTTGTCTTACTCTCGGAAATGCGTTGTTTTTAGGAAGGAACACAAAAAAAAAACGAAACCCAGTCTATGAGGCCTGCTGGGTTTTCGTATACGTTTCATGTGGCGATGACCACAATGTCGATTGGGTTTTTAAGCAAACTTTTACACGTATGTACTCCCACATAAAAACCCCCTGGGTGGATTTTATTGTGCAATTTAAGTTGAGTCTTGTGTATCATCTTGTACGGTTGTGTGTTGCTACTTTCTTTCCTTTCTTTTTTTTCCTTATATTCATTATGAAAGTTACATCATACACGGGAATAAAGAACAAAAAACTTTCTTGTTGCATCGTGAACACAAAGAAAAGGGCTTATTTATAGAATACCTCTTTCTCTCACTTTCGCTCGATGGGAAACTTTGCTGGGTGAAGAATGACTTTGGTGTTTATTGTACAAGTTTAACATTAAAGAACAGAGAAAGTATATTACTTTCACTAGCTTTTTTTCTTTTCTTTTTATGTAACATGTGCAATGATTGGAGGATAGCGGTTACACACATGATTTAGAATAAGAGGAAAAAAAAAGATTCCCGCAAACATTGAATCCTTCTGTTATTTGTTTCCTGTACAGTTTTTATATATGATATTCTCTTACGGTTTGCCTCTTCTCAGTAGGCAAACAATTTCTCGAGTGAAAGGTTTTTTTTCTCTGGTGGAAAGAAACAAGTGGACTCAGTTGCAATAACTTTTTTTTTGTTTTTATCTCTGTGGAGAAAGTTAAACAAGTGTTGCCAGTTGCCGCACTCAGGTTGTTGGCATTACGATGGACTCTACCATGAGACTTGTAGGGATTTTTTGTCACAAAAAAACCAGACCGAAATTGAGGTTTAAGGGTCTCTCCACGGATACAAAGTCACACATCATTAGGAATACAAAAGGGAAATGTTTTTTTTCGCTTTGTGTCACTTTTAATGGTCGTTATGCAGTAAATAATATTTTTTATATGTAATACCATTTCCCAGTGCTTTGGTAATAAAAATCTGTACAAATAAATAAATATATTTACTTGTCTCTTTGACTATGAATCTCTCAAGTTAACTTGCCACTTATCTTGATGCCTTGTCTATTGTTGTGGGTTCAGAAAAGTTTTTTTTTCTTTATTCGGTCCAGGAGAAAGTTTCATCAACTCGAGAATCAGATTTTTTTTGGTCTTGTATCGATGTCATGGTCAGACAAGTATCGTGAGAGTGACACTATAAAAGCCAACAGCTAAGAAAAAATATGTGTCGTCCCTGGGATATCTCACAATAGACGCTATAATGACGTAGAAAATGGTGGTCATTCTGTAGGTTGTCATTTGTTTGCGATTGCAATCAGGCGAAATTGCGTACACTCTATCTAGTTATTTTTTACTTTTTCGGACTACGTGCAGTGAGAACAGCTTGAAATGGAAGAGAATTTTTAGGGAAAAGTATGGGCACGAAACTGTTCATGTAATTTTCACAAAGAAAAGCTCTTATGCAAGAAGCTCTCTCACTCTCTCTCTCTGGGCGGGCTTGCAAATTGAACGAAAGAAATTTAGGCAATTGTATTCATTTCAAATATTTTTTTTTGTACTTATTGAAAAAAGGTGAAAAGAATGAGTCTGCAAATACAATTGGGATAGTATCACATTCTGTGAAATCTGTGCTGGAGAGATTTGTCCTCTCCTTGTCAATATTCCGTTCCCAGTCCATGAATTATGAAGAGATTTGGAGTTACCTATGAGAAAATAGGAAGAGTGGTTGTGTCTATGTGTGGGAATACGATATATCAAGGTCGCTCCCTCATGCATTTTTTAAACATGTCAATTGAATTGTGCTGTTGAGATGGATTTGGGGCAATCAAGGAACAAGTTTGCTGGTGATCATGGGGATTCTGTGGGAATCAACAATCCCAACCATTTAGA
>VICI01000108.1:0-62108 GCA_019593645.1 Akabosia matsudoensis | reverse complement strand
TCAAGTAAATAAAGATGGAAATTGATACTTCACTAGGTTGTCGCTATCAGTGTGTGAGTGGTGCAAACAAATACTAAAAAAAGTTGCACCACTTCAAAAGATATATCCCATTGAATTTTTCGCTTCCCGTTTTATCGTCTTATCGTATGGTACGAGTATTACAGGAGAACTTTCATAGGCTTGTCCTATATAATCTTATCTCACCCTGTGCACCCTGCATTTTTTGTGGTTATATAGAGAGGACGCTCCTTGACTGAAAATATCCCTATAAAAACAGCTTTCCGATTGTGTAGAAATCTTTCGACAAGTTATTCTCCTTGAAGAAAACTTTTAGTTAAGATAATCGCTACAGTTTTTATAAGCTTTTAAGTTAGCTCTTGTGTTCCAAAAACAAGCTGATCCCTGGCGAACAGATCAGGATAGTGCTCAAAGGGGAAAGTGTTGTAATGGTCTTCTTACAAGCAGTTCCAAAAGCCATTTTTATAATAACTTATAACTATGTTTTTAATACAAGCAGTATAAGCCACGGCATGGCTACAATGATATCTCATTTCCATCTGTGAAAATCCTCCTGAGAAACGATTACCGAAAAAAAAAGTTTCGTACGGGACGGAACAGAAAGTGAAAGTAGATTACATAAAGAACGGCTGCTGTGTTTGAGTGTGTGGTATGTCTTTCGGGAGAGATACATAGATTGATAGTTTTGTGTACTTGAAATAACCCTTTACTCGCCATCACACGTTTGTTTGCTCTTTTACTGAATTTCCTTGAGAGGAATGTGAGAGGTTTTAGTGATCGATTTTACTTCCTAATCTTGTCTGATGTATGTGCCTACTGAAAAAAATTGGTAACGAAAGTTTGCAATGGAAATGCCTAACCTAAAGCTACAATTATTGTAGCACTTGAGGAGAAGAAAAAAAATATCATATGCGGCTTGGGAGATTTTTTTATTGCCCACGCTTTATTCTCCTTTCGTATTAGAATTGACAGAGTAGTTGAACAGGACTGAGTATTTACTCTAGAAATAAGAAAAACCGTAAAGTCAAAGGGAACTAACGAGAAAAGTACCCAAAATACGTTGTGGGAGGGTCGAACTTTTATTAAAATCAATATTTAGCAAACTCGAAGACTCAGCCTTACTCAAACATAATAAAAATGTTTTGTGTGTATCTAGCATTGAAAGATGAATTACTAAAGAAAATTATTCACGATGGTTAATGGTTAATCTTTTCTATTTTGACGGTATCAAGACCACATGACGCCGTGTTCATCAGCTGCAGAGTGGGTGTCGGGAGAAGTTGACTTTTTATCTTAACTTTGCATGATTTGTCTAGAGCCGTAGGCTAACCGCTACAGCTGAAGGCCATGAACTCGGTTAAGCTACCGTTTCTATCAAGGCACTTGCCCGACAGGAAGAACAGGCATAAAATATGAAATTTTATTCCCTCACTTGAAAATAGTAAAACCGCCGTCACAAGCGATACATCAAGACAAGATCATGCAAGGAAATGAGAACGGTGATAGGATGAGCACTTGTGCGGGACGATGTTTTTCTGTAGTAAATTCAATATACCACTACAACAACATCCTTTCTCAGGGGAAAGATTTTCTCCTACTTTCTAATCTTGCTCTACTTTTTTTACCGGTTCCTCTTCCTCTTAAAAAGTAACTAAAAGATTTGGATCACTCCCCTAAGATTTTTTTTCATCGCATAGGCAGAAAGTTTCAGGTGTATATGCCAATCTCATTCTCCTGATAGCACTTTTCCTCGCTTGTATACGTCTCGCCTTTCGATTTCCCCCTGCTAGTTCTCACTCTCTAGCTGCAATTCAACTTGACAGTTAATCATTTGGAAAATAACTGGTGAGATTGTAGAAAAACATTTTCGAAGAAAACTGAATGCAACGATATCCAGCGATGATGATAATGACGAGTTCCGTTTTCTTTCATTAATTTTCCCAAGTGTATGTAATTGTCCGTGAAAAAAGGTTGTAATTGATCTGGCGAGTTGGGCAATAAAAACATTTAGCAAAAAAGGTGAATTATTTTGTTAGGGGACTCTCGTGTTAAATACAAAATGTCCGGTAGGTTTATCCAGCCCGCTTTATAACAATTTTTACAGTTCGAGCGGAAAAAATTAAGTTATGATTAGTTACAACGTTGAAGGAGAAACTTTTCTCGGGACCTTTTTTTTTGCTCACCGACGTTGTTGAAAAACAGTTTTTTACTTTGGAGCTTTCTCCTTGGGCAATCTACAGAGCCTCTTTATCATCAGTGATGCGACATTCTCTGGGAGAGTTGAATGTACCGTAACGAAATTACAATCAGAGGGAATCACTTTGGAGCATGCTTCGACCACAAGAGCCATTGACTATATTTCCTACTATTCGAGTTATTGAAAGTTGATAAAACCCCACGGAGAAAGTTTGGAATTTTTGTTTTTCGGATACGTTGCTGGACAATTTTTCGCTATCGATTTTCAGGTCAGAGGTACTACTGTAGGACGGATTAGAAAAGCAAGATTATCCTGAACCCTGGAGTCCTCAGTTGTTTTATAATGTTCCTGGTTTCTAGAGCGTGTCCTCCTCCATCTTTCCTACGTTGACTTGTTTCAATTTCTTCAAATGTTTGGGATTAAGTTTCATCTTACGACTGAGTTTCGCTTTATTCCTTAAGATGAAGTTACAAAAATGACTATGATCACGTATTTAAGATACTTTCTCATGAAGTTTGTGCAACAAACTAGAAAATGAGAGCTTGTTTTCGTAGTGGGATGTTCACAAACCAAAGTTTTTGCATTCTTTTTACTTTCTCGCTGGTATTGTTTTCCTCGTATCTCTTCTAAAAATATTTCAAAGTTTTTAAAGAGGATCTGAAAAAGATGTTTTGGATGTAAAAACTCGTTCGAAATGAGCTTTCTTCACGTGTGATCCAACAGTATTTTCCAACCGTCAAAGTAAAGTAGATTCCTATCCTTGTTCTGAGAGCACCCCGCTGGGGCTAATGAATGAAGTATTTTCTGGTTCAAAATAGTAAGAGAACAGTACTTAATTTCGGAACCTCATTCCTTCTATGCTATATTTTTCATAAATTCAACAATAGACGCTGGAAATGAAACAGTACACTGATTCGAACAACTTCTTAAGAGATAATTACGAAAGTAAGATTTACAAAGGAAATTGATAGGGTAATACAGACGAATGGATAGACAAACAAGACACAAGAACAACGTTAAACTTACGGAAAAGGATTCAAAACAATCAAAATAATATGAAGTCATGCCAGTCTTCAGCGGTTTCCTTATGGAAAACAAAGAACTTTGAAGCAGCCTCGTGTGGAGCATCAAATTCGAGTTCAATTCCTTTGGTCTTCAAATTGTCATTATAATCATACCACAAAACAACTTCTTTCATCTAAGACCCACGCGATGTGAGAGCAAAAAAATGTGGAAAACTTCCACTTCAAAAAATAATAGATTTGTCATGCCTATGAGCCATGCTTATTATGACTGAACTTATTTTTAAGTACTTCTTTTTCTGAAATGCAAAAGTTGTAGAGAAAGCTGACGACACAATGATGTCCCTGAACTGTATATTTCCTTGTGACGTTGTCCAAGCACCAGTGCAGACCCAGAGAGGAAACATGAAAAGTTATGCGGAGAAAAAAAAAGCATTAGTTTTTACAACTTTTCGCTGTGCTGATGGCGATACACCGGCATAGACGTTCCTCAGCCTGATGGGGATCTGCACAGCGTGTCTCTTTTTCTTTCATTACTATACACAATGCAACTAATTTTGTCATCAAGTACATCACTTTAGCACAAAAAACGTTGCGTGAAAGCAGTCATCTACTTACACAGTCTAGTTTTCCCTAAACAATGTAGGCAATAAGAGGATGAGGGCATGATAAGACATAAGAGCAATATCATGTACTCGACACTTTCTCTTTTTGTGACTCTTTTTTATTGCGGAAATGCAGTCTATTTGGTTTGTAGTCTGGCTAGAGACAATTTGGAGAAGATACTTGAAGTAAAGTATTATTACTGTCCTCATAAAATGTAAACAAGCGTAAAAAACACGAGAAAAGAAATTACAGTGTTAAGCTAAGAAAAAAACATTTAATTAGTGGGAAGAAGTCTATAAGAAGACTACACGCGGAGAAAAAATAAAATCAAAAAGCCTCTCAAGATACAATGCGTACTGCGTGTAGTTTATCAAGAAGGAAGACTAATTAAAGTAGAGTATTGAAGACATGTGTTGCGAGAAACAACTTTTTAAATTGCTTTTCCATTCCCACTTAAGAAGAAAGTGAAGTATAACTTCCTTAATAGATTTTGAGCGTTGGCTAGAAGTAGCGGTCAGGGAACACTAGCAAAAATTGAAAATATTGTTTGACTATAGATAGTATGAATAAAGAACGGGAAAGTTGTAGGTTGTTCTTTTACGTGCATTGGTTAGTGAAAATTACTAGCAATAAATCATGCTGTTTATTATAAAATTTAAATTCAATTAGAAGCCCATTTTGTTCTCCCAGATCAGCACAAGCACACGAACTGGTGATGGCAGTTTGTGAACAAATAAAACTATCATTTTCCTTTTCTGCATCGCTTGTTCTAGAATATATTGCTGCGAAGACTCAGCCTCCGCCACTACAACAGTACAACTTTGCTTTTTGGATTAGTGGAAAAATATAATTTAACTAAGTTGACCAGAGAAGGAGAAAAGTGGAGTTCCTCTGGAGTAAAAACTTTCTTTTGTCTGTTTTTCTACTCGGAATGCTTCTGTACATAAGCTGATTTCCTACTAACTTTTCCTTTAAATGATGGGCATGATGAGTGCTCGCTCATTGTGAACCTAAGGAATACGAATGTGCGGAAAAGCGGAGAAAGTCAAGTTGAAAGTTTCATTATTTCGATTTCGCTGATTCCATTCAAAGTGGTATTTTTTAGGAGAGCAGCAGTTGTGCGAAAAATGGGGTAGAATGGTAGTGAAAAGTCAGCAGCTTTTTTGGAGAAATTTGCAGGAAGATTAAGCAATGGAAGGCAACTCAAAGGCGCTGATGTGAATGCTGATGTCTTGCAAAGAATTGGAGACTAGAGCCCATTGTGGAAAACTACGTTTTCCTATTTCATATGCATGATGATGATGGATAATGATTTTCTGATGATTACGTCATTATTAGCTATTGTGGAAGTTTTGGTATGAAGAGATTACAGAACTGTAAATTTGGGTGGCTTGTTAGATAACATAAAAGAGAAGGAAATAATTTCTTGTACCTACATGAAAACGATATGATGAGTTGATGAATCGTTTGATGGAAAGATATCAAGCTTCGCCCGATGGCCAAAGCTAGGAAGATGATGGGCTAATATGTATAGCATTATTGACAAAATTCTAACTTTCTGTCTATAGGTGTCCTGGATTCGTAAACGTGACCTTCACATATTGACAGCAGGAATCTATACCTACACAACGGATCAAAGGTTCGTCGTTCTACACCCAGAAAAGTCGGAAAACTGGACGCTACAAATTAAATATCCCCAGGAGCGAGACGCCGGCATTTATGAGTGTCAAGTTAACACTGAACCAAAAATTAGCATGGCCTTTCATCTTACTGTCATCGGTAATTAAATTATTTTCATGCTTTTTACCTACCATGGGGAGATGTTACATATTTGATGCAAACCACACTGTTTACCTTACCGTTTCTTAGAATCCCGAGCCAGGATCACGGGTGGCAGTGACATCCACGTGCAGAGTGGAAGTAGTCTCCGACTGACGTGCGAGGTTGAGCACGGCCCCCATGATATTGCTCAGGTGAGACTCCAACCTTAGTATCATTGACAGGCCTGTAGATGAAAACTAATCGAGGTTTCATACTTTTTTTCTACAGGTTTTTTGGTACCACGGATCAAAACTTTTAGACCCGCAAGGTATATATGGGGAGCCGCCAGTCTCCGACATTCGAGTTGTTACACAACGAGACACACTCCTTCGGTCCCAACTCACCATCCTCAAAGTCCGTTCACATCATTCTGGAAATTACACTTGTAACCCGACAATGTCAGCCCCCGCGTCTGTCATTGTACATGTCATATCTGGTGAGTATGAAGGTGGGATTATATTTCATTTCGTTTCCACATAATTCTTGTATGCATGTACACAATCGTATATTGCTTTCTCATCAATAATTATTTGGACGTTCGCAGAGCATCCTGCTGCCATGAAAAAAGGGAATCGAAGCTCCTCTAGTCACACACAGCTCCGATATTTTGAGTATTTCCTAATCTACGCTTTCCTCAGTCTTATCAGCCGTGTCCAACTTCGCGTCATGCTAAGTCATCACACATCATTCATAACCTCCACAGCATTTCAAGCTTCGAGCAGGCAACTGTTTGTATCTTCAAGCTGAGGATACTCCAGCTAAAGTCTACAATAATTTTTAGTAAACTCTAAACAAATTAATTTAAAAAGAAATCATATTTATACTACATAAAATTTTCGTACCAATTTTTCCAAGAAAACAATCTATTGAAAACTCAAAGAAAAAAACTCATTCGCCGGACTCCATAATACTAATTGTTTACAATCGGATTGAATTTACTCCTCAGACTGTCAAGGCTTTCTGGATTTTGATGACAATTTTCTATTATGATACCTGCGCATAGGAATTTTGTAATATTTGCAATACAAGCTAGATAGTAGCTTTTAAAAGGTCATAAAATACCTTTCAGCTGTCAGCTTAACTGTAGTTTAGACATCCAAATGGTCCATTATGGCATCAATTATTGACATCGAGATATTAAACCCTGTTTTGTAAGCTACAACCACATTCCCCTACGATGCCGTCATAAACTGAGTGCATCGCGTGACGGAAGGATAAGTTGTTGATATGTATTTGCTCTCGGTGTTTTTGGGCACACCGTCAACAACTGATAATAATAAAAGTATTATTTTCTTCTTTCACAAGTTCTAATGAATAGGTAGGTTATCTTAACTTCATTTTTATTGAAAACCCGAGCGAAAGACTATCATGATATTTTGGACAAGGAAACACGCAGTTTTAAAAGCGGTTATGAATTGGAGTTGCGTGTCAACGTGGCTATCACCTGTCGACAAAAATGTTTTCGAGTAAAAAGTATCAAAGGACTCTCTGTGTACGGTACCTCCGTGCTGCAGGAAAATAGTACTGTTAGAAATTATAGTGATAAGTTAGACAGACATGTAATTTCGATTTGCTCTATACTCGGCTACAGTGCTCGGTGTCCAGTTTTTCATTAGAAACCCTTAATCAATAATTAAATGACATACTCGCAGCGATGTTTAGGTAGATCGTTTACAGGGGTTAAAAGCGGTTTTTAATTCCAGATGAATGATTGTGGGAAATGTGTAATCGAAACTTTCCGCACAGATCGCAACTAAAAAACTCTATTATAGACTAAGAAAGAGTTTGGAGCATAAAGTAAAACGGAAGGAAAATATTTAGATAAGCATTCAAGATGGATCTACGAAATAAATTGCAGTTTTCCTGTGCAACTATTGGAAGAACCTATACACGTTGAATGCATTGAATACGCCTACCTTGTTAACTTGGGTCGTTTCATGTTTCCCCAGAGAACGCAAAACTCTCCATATGTATATAAAAATACGTGCCCAGAACAGAATGTGATAGGGGACAAAAATAGTTACCAAATGGTTTTGCAAAAAATGGAGTTATACTTTATTTCAAAGAATTGTTCAAGTAAGTTTGAATCACATCTTGACGTTATACACACATAAAGTTAACATTGATGTTGAATTTATCAATAAGATTTAATATAAATATTCGTAAACTGTATCCCCGTCAGAAGTCAGAATGATTCCTTTCACAAATGGCGTTTTGTTTGCAAAATCTCTGAAAACAGTACAACCTTGTATCAATTTTTTTATTTGAAAAAGTGTTCTTAAATTAAGTATACTTCGTCACAAAACTACCTGTTTTTGGGTCGACTTCAATTCTGAGTCTTTGTCAACCTGAACGGTAATGATAAATCTGCTGAAAATTGTACTACAGTCATGCAACAAAATATACTAGGAAAAAATGTGCAAATAAAATTAACTGTAAATATGCAAAAACCAAAAGTAAAATGTGTACTCAACGTTGTAAATACAAGGTTAATACAAAATTAGACGTGTCTACAAAATAAAATTGAATTGTACATTTGCTTGAATATCAAATAGATTGTACGATGATTTTCTTTTATGTAAAATAAACCATAACAAAGTTATCCCAGCCGTACATCAGATCTATTCTTTCAGGCTTCTACCATGCTTTCTTTGTAAAAGCTCAGATAAACTTTGACTTTCACATTTATCAATCATGTGGGGTTTCCACAATCCAGACTCTCTGCGAATTTTCTGGTTGAAATCACCTACAATCCATATATGCATTCAGGATCGAATAAGTTATGCAAACAGCACAGCTCATTATACAACGTTTTAAGAATTGAGCATCGTGAATTGAATTTTGGTGAAATACTCTTTGACGTTTCAGAGACCTAGTAAAATAAAACATAAAAGGCTACACAGTGTTTACTCTAATACTCCTGCAGACTGCAGCATTAATTTTATTCAAACTTTCTGCGTAATATATGTGTATTATATCAAAGCTGGTAATGCTTGTGTAGTTCTTCATCTGGCACGAGCGCTCCCAAAATTGTTATTTTCCGCACAGCTAAATTAAAATTGGAAACCCCATTAATGTACACATTATGCAATGATGTAATGATTTTAATAGGTAGAAAATACTTTAGTAGGCAAATATTTACCGTCATAACGAAATTCGTGAGGCACTTAATGAATGGTTCGTAGCTTTTGCAGTTTGCCTCATTTGGATCCAGCATTCCGGGCTCTAGATATGAGATATGGTCACATAGATTAAATATCTTTTTTATCTTGGAACCAACCGAAATCGTGTATGGTCGACTCTTACCTGTAAACTTTTGGCATTTTGCGGATCCAATCAAGGCTTTGTCGATTACTTCCAGAGGTATATTTTCCAAAATAAACTTGACACCATTTTCAATCTTCAGTGTACCATCAGCGTTCATCTGAAAATAATCGGAAAATGATGCATTGTAATTGGGTACATGAATAGAGGCCTTTTCATAGCCCTTTCGTTTCTATCAAAAGCTTCAAACGTATTTCTCTCAATAACTTACGGCACCGGATGCAACGAGAACACACTTCATGATACACTAAAAAGGAAAGTAAAAAACAATAGAAATTATTCAGACAAATGAAGATTTATATCTTGCTCAAGTTACATTCATCTTCTCCGACTTCTCTTTGCCCTTGTAGCCAAGCTCTTTTGTGCATTTCGTTATGGACGTCATTTGGTACTTCAGAACATCTGAAACGGCTTGTTTGCATGGCTTGTCTGCATAAGAAGTGCCCTTGGAGAGATAGAAATAAAAAGCTTTCTTAGAACAATAAAAAAGATAAAAGGCCAGCCACATTGTAAAACAGTGTGCGCGCGTACTTACAATGACTACGGCTATGAATACCGTTATTCCAATTGCGAAATTCTTTCCAGCCATTTTCTACCTAAATCTGAAGACGAGTGGGACGTGAAACTGTACGGACTTAAGTCCAAAAGCAGACTAGTTATTTGGAAACATTTTGCTTTGACACGAGATTTTTTAAAGCTCCTTTCTGCCAAATTCCTTTCAATTCTATTGTTATTATGTTAATATCATTATAACGTTTCAATTACAGTTTGCGAAAGCATTGCACACACGCCCACTCTCGAAATGATCACCGGAGGTCATCATGAAATGTTAAATTATATACAATTAGAGGAGCATCAGACCTTACACAATTTATATCACGTTTAGCAAAGATTTCGGTAGTTGATTCTTACTGCCGAGAGTTTCCACGTGATGATTATGATGTTGAGGTATTATGGGCATATATCCTCCAGAAAAGAGTGTTGTACTGGATCATTATTATTATCATGAGTGATCGAGAAATATTTAAGCATCCTGAAGATAGTCTTCGACGAGATGGCTGAACTTATGCAGATTTATTCATACTTCGCAAATGATAAATGTACTTTTGAAAGCTTAAATATTTTTTAATGTTTTATTTTCAGAAAAGGAAGAAATGTGCACGTAGCCAATCAATAAACAATCGATCGTCATGTTCTGATCAAAACTTTCTTTGTCATCGAGTTCTTATCGACAACTTTGTTGGTTTCATCCTTTTCTGTAGGGGATGTTCTTTGTCCTATTCGTTACACATCTAATAATGTCAAATTTAAAAGAAAATCGTTAAGAATATGAAAAATTCCAGAATTTATTCATTTGTAATTTTACCTTAAGGGCAACGTCCAACATGCAGGATATGAAATCCCGGTAGGTTTCACATGAAGCCTCGCTAGGGTCAAGGGCTGCAGCGTGATGACCACATTCACCGATTACTTCACCTGCTTTACTCTTTAAAGCGTCAGGTAGGTCATCAAGCATCTTTTGCGCGAGGTCCATATCTACAGCACCATCTGGTGCCAGCTAAACAACCAGAAATAATTTTACCTTGGAATATCTATCTCCTACTTGAAGTGGTTGTTCTTATACTATTTCGAATATCTTACCATTTGCCCTTTTACCATAACGCACCTGTAACATTTTAACACAAATGTAATGGATGTTGAACCAATTTAAGTGAGATAAATAATGTAAACTTACTTCATAATACACTGGAAAGCGAATAGAAAAACAATTTTGGTAAGTTTAATAAAAGTAAGAGAGTCTGTACGTCTGTTAGATGTAAAGTACCAATGCTTTCTCCTTTTTCTCTGCTGCTGTAGTTAATCCCAAGCTCTCAATACAGGGTACTATCAGCTTTGTCTGTTTCTCCATCATCTTTTGCATCTCCGCCATACACTCTTTATTCATGCCGGCTTCCACGAGCTGAAAACAAATAGAGTAAAAATTAATCAAATAAACAAAACTTAAGACTCGACTGTATAAGCTCAGAAACGTAACGTAAGTACATGGAAGGCAACTTGCACGCCCATCAGAGCCAGCCAAAAACATGATCTTAATGAAACCATTTTTCTCGGAAATTTCAAAATTATTTCTTAGGTTCAGAGTGACCAGTGGTGACTTCGAATCAGTGAAGAATGAAGCTCAGTGAAATCTGACCATTTCACAAGATAAAATCCGTATTTCGTCAAAAACTGATTATAGCGATTATATTCAACGAAAGGATGCAATTTTGGGGCATTTTCAAAACTGACCTCGCGTATGAGATAATCATTACCTTCTGTGGGCACCGCTTCCGTCCCATCCCACAGGCGGCGGATGAAAAATATTGTTATTAAATTATATGTAATTTTAGACATCGCGTTTGATTTTGAATTCCTGCCGAACATGAAATAGGTAAACTCGGACGAAGCGATCAGTTCCGATTCGACTTTCAGTCTGCATGCCACTGAATATCTAGAACCACTTTCTACTACTTAACTTTTCCAAAATGGATTTCTCCAGATTTATGTCTCTCGGGATCATCGCTTTCTTACAACTGACTGTAAGGTTATGAACAAACATACTCACATAAATATTTAAGATTTTATATCAGCTAACTTTTTCTTCTAGAGTTGTGTTGTTGCAAACGATGAATGCAAGGAAATGACGATGACTTTAATGGAGGCTCAGATGTTGAACATGAAACCTTGCATTCAGGACCTGGGCTTAAACACTGGAAAGGAGAGAAGCGACAGTTATAACTGTATTATGAAGTGTATGTTGATTAAAGCTGGAACACTAACACCAGACGGTGGAGTTACTGTACTTCAAAGCATCATTGCCATTTTGGAAATGTTTCCGAACAAATTTGTCGAGAAAGCATTTATGGAAATTACCAAGTGTCAAGAATTTGCAGGTAGAGTTATTTAAGAAGCAGTATTATATGTAATGTTTTTCGAGCATGCATGGCTTCAAGTTATTTTCACTTTTGTACAGGACAAAGTTTAGCCGATCCTAATGACAAGCACTGCAACAAGTACGGACCATTGTTGAACTGTGGACTGCAGTTCATGCTGAACGTAATTGCATTTTTAAAATTTACTTTAAGTTTAACTAGGTTTTCTACATGTTAGTGTAAACGATTTTCTTTCAACAATTTGTAGGTATGCCGGGATTAAAAATGATTTTTTTTGGAAAACATTTTTTTTTGTGAAATAAAAAGATGGAACTTTCTTTTGTTGTACGTTCAACAATTCTGTATATTTTTTTGTTTCTGAACTCAGACTTGACAATTTTTTGAGCGCTAAGAATTACGACTGAATGCTAAAAATCGATAAACTCCTTCGCACATCGTTCTGTTGAAGCCACTTTAATAACTTCCTCCTCATAGTCATCAAAGTTACTGGTATCCCCGCCTCCCTTGGATTTGGGAACAAATGGAGCATTCACTTTTTTGCTGTAAACGTTTATCCATTCCGTAGTACTAAACCATTTTGCATGTCTGACATCGTTAGCCCCTCCCTTCAAATTACCAAATCGTTTTGTGAGGTCAACTTGAAGCATGTTTCTCAGTAAATCTTTGAGATCATTTGAAAAGTGACTTGGGAATCTAATTTTCCCTGACACGATCTTTTCATAAATTTGAATGGGCTGGTCAGCGAAGAAGGGCGGATACCCGGCAGCCATTTCGAAAATGAGTACACCCAATGCCCACCAATCGACGGCTTTGTTGTATCCTTTCGATAAAATTATCTCGGGAGCTAAATATTCCGGTGTGCCGCACAATGTCCTAGAAAATGAAATTATGTTCGATACTGACACGATCATAATTTTGAGATCTTGCTGAGAGTTAACTTTCGTACCATGTTCGTCCTTTAACCCGTTTCGAAAACCCGAAATCGGTAACTTTTATGTACCCACTGAGGTCAATCAGCAAATTCTCTGGCTTTAGGTCTCGATAGATAAGATCAAGATTATGGAGGTACTCCAGAGTCAGGACGATTTGGGCTGCATAAAATCTGGAATGTGGCTCGCTAAATCTTCCAAGTCGTCTTAAATGGGAAAACATTTCTCCACCTGTGAGAGTGAAGATGAATGAAAATCATGAACTGACCACGTCAACCACATTAAAGTTTAAAGCGAACCTGGAACAAATTCCATTAGCATATACAAATTAGTGGTATCCTTGAAATGGAACTTTAGGCCAACCACGAACGGGTGATTTATCGAATGGAGTATTTTCTTTTCATTAAGCGTGTGTTCCACCTGCTTTAGTTTGACAATTTTTTGCTTGTCCAGGATTTTCATTGCGTAAAATTCCTTGGACGCCTTGTGCTGGACAAGCATGACGCGTCCAAAGGACCCGGTCCCGAGAGTTTTTAGGCGATCGAAGTCCTCTAAACCAGCATTTGGAACACTCAGCTGTCTCCATCGATCTTCAAACTCTTCTCGGCCCTTTTCATTGGCGATTTCGAAAAACTGTGAAGGAGTCGTTTCTGTGGCCATTTTGAGCTAATAGGGACCGGGGAAGTAAACGATTTTGAACCTAGGTTCGGTTTTTTACCTACAAAACTGAAATTGGAGCGCTATTTCTGTGTCTTTATTAATTAAAGAATAAAATAGATAATTTTGCGCAACAATAAATATCCAACTAGTTAACTGATGTGTTCATAGTAACATTCCCATGAATACTCATGCAGTTTCGTGTGCCATTTGTCAAGAATTATGATGCGGGAATGTATTTTCTTTCAGTGGATTTTTTAAATTTTAGATTTGATGCGGAGACGAGGAATACTGGAAATTCCATTTTATTTTTCAGTAACTGGGACTTGAGTGTAAAACATTGAAAAGGATAATTTACAAAAAAATCAAATAGTAAATGAATGAAATAAAACTTTTATTCAAACAATTTGACGAGAACTGGCAATCCGCCGTTCTAAAAAGGTTGGGGCGACATGAATTTTAAAAACAATTATTAAGATAATTAAAGTAGAAAAATTTCTTCAAAACAATTGGCGTTAGGAAAGGTTCCCAGTATGCTAGCACTGTTCCCTCGTTGAATAGCCATCGAGATCCTCTGACAAAGAAATGTTCGTGCTCTTTTATCGCCTGATTCCTCCTCTAGCTTTCTTCCTACAAATTTAAGAAACTCCTTGCTTTCTTCACACCATGGTCCAAGAGTTTCAAATGCTAATCCTTTAAATAAGTAGTTTGAAGCTACTAATGATTCGTACTTCTGGTGCTTTTTGGTACAAGCTTCCTCTGCTGCAGCGCCAACTTGGATGCATGTTTTAGGGAGATGTGATTGGCAGAGCGTATCCACACAAGTAACGTCCCAGGCCAGCGGTTGTCCAAGGGAGAAAGAAGTCAGGGTAACACCATCAGGTCTCTTTAGATCATCACGGAAGAGTCCACAAGGTTCCAAAATCGATGGGATATGTGCGGTGTTTAAGGCTCGTTGGATTATTTGATTAAGTTCTGCATGTCTCGAATGGCGTCCTTTGCTTTTTACGCATCCAAAGCCATGAGTGGCCTCACTACACACAGTCTGTCCGCAGTGACATGCATGTTCTTGCACTATGGAACATCCGAGACGTAAAGCGGCGCATATTCTAAAGCTGGTTGCATCCATTAAGGTGCCTACATTTTTTGACGGGATTGCGTGTAACCAAGCTCCAGACACCTTTTCCTGAAGGGCTAGTAGTCGGGCTGTTTCTTTGGGGGTCTTAAATGATATCTCAGTATCCAAAATCCGCTGTGTTCAAACTGTCCCACAATTTTTGGATGGTTAGGAATGGGGGTAAAACATTACCATTTAAAGATTTCCAACTTTCCAAAGCTTCATCTTGTAAGCATACAGTTGTGCAATCCATGAAGGATAAGATTTGTGACACAAGGACACTGAAAGAAGAACTAAGAAAAGCGGGTAAGCTCAAATCGTTAATGCTTCTGATGCCAAGTCCACCAAGTTTGATTGGTAGTGTAGCAATCTTCCGTTCTTTTTCATTTAAATGTGTGTTGAGTATATCAGTCAATGCGTTGTAGAGCAAATTGATCAGTTATTGACTGGTATTTCCACAAGGGACAAGTCCGCAAAAAATAGGTTAATTTTGGAATGTAGAGACAGTTCTTCAAAAGAGTGTATGAAATGTGTGGGTTTAGATCGGACAAACGGGTAGTTAACATTTATAATTGTTCTAGCTTCTTTTTCATAGTATTGTGTATTCCAGATTCTAGAAGAGGTACTCCAAGTAATTCCAGATCTTCAACATTAGTTACGCGAATCCCAGGACAAGCTGTGTCGAATTGCTTCAAAATTTCTTCGTCCCGACGTCCGTTGCAAAAGTAAATCTCGCATTTATTGGTATTGACGGTTAAGCCAATTTTTTTAGCCTCTGTTATGACGTAATTTAGGTTTTGAAGCACCCTGTCCGGTAGGTCAGCCAATGTTCCATCGTCTAAATACCAAATATTTAGTTCTGTTGTCAACTTTTGAATGATGGGATGGATTGCCAAACTAAAAAGCATCGGTCCGCATGGGTCTCCTTGTTGGCAACCTGTTTCTGAGTAAATCGTGTTGTTTCCAAATGTAAGATAGGAAGGATTCCTCTAGCATTGATTCAGGAAGGGGTAAAGATCAGGCAAATGTGTTTTTACTTCTCGTAGCATTGAGTCCCTTGACACAGAGTTGAATGCATTGGCAAAATCTATTTTTACGAGAACTTTGTTGGCATTTTTCTTGTCGGCAAGATAAGTACGGGTTGCATGGACTGCAGTTTCGGTAAGTCGTGTGGCTACTCCGAGCTGTTAGGGAGAAAAATAAATTTGCATTGTTCGACGAACCATCATGCATGCCACTTGCATGCTAAACGACGGAATGTAGACCCGACTGCTATTGGTCTATCCGTCCTTTTTTGAAAGTGCACACAAGGAAGTTCCATAAATAATAGGACATATTTCTTTGTTCAATGTCCCAGAGAACAGAAAGTTGACAAGATCAGTGATCGCGCGAAGTGCTTTCCCAGCTTCTCCAGCGGAACGAGACACAACATCTTTTAGAAATTGCGGCCTAAATCCATCCATTCCTGAAGCTGATCCAGGTTTGAAAGAATTTATAGTTTTCAAAACAAGTTCTAAAGACGCTTCTGAAACATCTTGAAATTCATTTGGTTCCTCCGGAAAGTCAGAAATGTCCGGTGCTGGTGGGTGTTTGAGACGAAGTTTTGCCAGTGTATCATCATTACATGGAGCTAATGTGTCATCAGAACTCAATATTTTTACTGCTCCTTGAATCTCAAAGTTATTTACTTTAGCTTCGATCCGTTTAGCTAAGCTAGAAGGTTTATGATTTTGTTTTGTGATCGCCGGGAGCTCCATTCTTTCGGTGTTCGACTTGATGATTGTTGTGAGTGATGCCTTCTTTTGATTTTTTGGACATTCTGCATGCAAATTTGTTGTTTTATAGGCGAAAAGCATCATATCCGAAAAGGAAGGCAGGTCGTTTTTCTCTATGAATTTGTTGATGGTGGAGGATAGTTTTTCAGCAACGGCAGACCGAGCGCCCCTTGGAATACATCGTGCTGTTCTTATTTGAGACTTCGCTTGTACTAACTCTTTTAGAAGCTGGATCGGTGTTTCGGCGTTAGTGGATATCAGGGAGGTACTGTGACATTTATCCATGTGAGTCTGCAGTCGCTTTTCATTAACGAAAGTCCGGGGACAGAAATGGCATGGAACTTTCGTTTTAGCGTTGGAACTAGCTTGAGAGGATTTCTCACATCTTTTGCATAGCCAGGTTTTGGTGGGATCGCTCAAAAGTTGGATGTCTTGATTACTTAAAGAAACACACGATCCATGAAACCATCGGTCACATAAATCCCATGCTATCCAATCATTATCGTCCTTGGGGTCACTATTACCGCAGAGGCAGACATCTTCTTGTTTACTTTTGGCTGCACTTGGGAGCTCATTCGTGGCTTGAATTGTCTTCGATGCACGTTTTGTTTGGGTGCTTTGTGTTGGGAGACTGGAAGGTGGTTCCTTTTGAGATGCATTATCTGTTTTCCTTTTTAGTCGGTGGGAGAGACGAGTTGGATGATGACTAACGGCGTTGTTGGTCCGGATGTCAGTGGAAACGATGTTAGAATCGTTATCATCCGTCCTCCGACGCTCATCTCTTGTTTGAATGCTCAGCCTCGGAAGTTCTGAAGGAAGGGAGGAAGTCTCGGGGCAATTTGGACCACTCACCGTCTCCTCTGATGAATCCATTCAACACAATATTAGCAACTACTCTGGAATGGGTAAATAACTGGACTGTTCTTACAGTGGGTGGTGTCACATCCAAGCGATCCCGAGTGACACACCGGTTATGCGCTCTGACACACTCAGTAGTGCCCCACTGTCTTCCGCCTTGTACCGGGATTAATATTAAATAAAGTCTTCCGGAAATACGCCTTCGATGTCGTCTTTCTTGTCTCAGTCCTTGCACGTCTTTGGTTGTAAGGATCGATGCCACCACCACCACAACTTATTCGTCACCAATCAATTTTAATTTTTTAAATTAAACAAATTAAATACTGGAAATTAAACAAAAAAATGGCCAGCCAACTTCAGAAACAGAGTTACCATTGTGCAGTTGCAGAAATAAGGGTGAAGATTCGCACGAATTGTTTTTATCTTCATTGTCGTACTAAGGTCTGAAGTATCAATGGAATGATGAACGATCAAAACTATCGTCGCACTTTACAGTTTTCGTTCAACGAAAGGCCCATGGATACTATATGTATTCCATAACTTGCCTATTTCCATCGATGAGAAAAGCTTGCATCATAAAAAAGAATCTCGTCAGATCCTGTCCGTATAGTTCCATAAATGAAAAAGCAGGCCTTCCTATCGGTTTATGATGGATGGACAACGACAACGGCACCGTGGACAAGGTCTTCTACAACTATATTTGAACATACCCGCCGTGACCAGGTTTTACACGACGGCCTGTTTAATAGTCACATTGGCGGCGAATGCTGAAATGATAAACCAGTACCAGCTATACCTGAACGTAAAATTGATACGCGAGCGATATCAGGTAATTTCATTTCCACGCCAAATAAATTTGCAAGACGACCCACAGATTCCTTTTCCGTGAAATGTTTAAATAAAATGCGAAAGACAACCGAAATGTGAACATTAAAGATGATATCTTTGACTTTAATTTTGCACTCTTTCAGTTTTGGCGTATCTTCACATGTTTCCTTTTCGCTGGTCCACTCCGTTTCGGCACGGCTTTCCACCTTCTTTTCTCTTACCGTTATTCACGGCTTATTGAGGAAACATACTTTCAAAGTAGAACCTCCGACTACTGTTTCATGTACCTGTTTATGTCTGCGATGATTCTTGTGATATCTGCTGTCTTCACAAATCTCCTGTTCCTTGGCCAAGCATTGACGCATGCGATTTTGTACCTGTGGTGTCGCCGTAATGCCAACACGTCAGTTATTATCTTCGGCCTTGTCACTATCAAGGCGAACTTAGTGCCATTCGTTCTTGTCGGCCTGTCACTGCTCACTGGAACTTCAGCGGCTGTAGACATCGTCGCCCTGTTTGTAGGTCACTGCTACTACTTTCTTGTTGACATATTTCCCTACCAGCGGGCTGGCTTTAAGATTTTGAAGACGCCTCGCTTCTTGTACGAAAAATGAATGTCAAAACCTTTACTTACGAAACGTGTATTTTAACTTTAAACAATATAAATCTCTGGTTTCATAGGAAAGCCCTATTTAATGAGCTGCCTCTTGAATCGACGGATCCTATGCATGCTGTCGTGGATCAAAATAATAATATAGTCAACAATTAAATGAAAACACATTTTTCCTCTGGAATTTGATGTTGATTTGCTTATGAATTATTCAGAGTCATTGCGCCGAGTACAGCTTTTCTAATCATTCTAAAACAGAAGTTATTCGTATTCGGGGAAATAGTAATAAAAATCTGTAGAGATTTATCAGTTTAAATCGGGATTTATGATTGACTTCTCCTGTACAGTACTGCTTCGCTTATCTGTTGCATCGACAGACTTTCTACCCATCGTATTGCCTTCCACTGCCTTTTTCTTCTTTAACTTTTCCCCTCCATCCGGGTACAAAATACAAACTGCTTCTTGGAACGGATTAAGCTCATCTAGTCCCAAATTGTCTTTATTAGTAGGATCCAAACCTTGGCAGATCCTTGCCCGGTACTCTGGTGTCAAATCCATTAGATCTGCTAAACTATCCTTCTTTTTCTTTGCTTTTTTGAATAACTTTGCAGCTTCATCGTCATCATCATCTTTAACCTCTCCATCAGCATCTACATTCTCGTCATTGTGACTTGACTCTGAGCTCTCGTCCGACGAGCTTTCTTGCTTCTCATTTTCTCCGCCAATCTCATTCATAATTATTTTCAGCTCGTTTTCTGGAATGTCCCCGAGTACATCTAGCTCATCATCTTCTTCATCCGAATCTGGACTCGTAGGTCTTACAACAGCTTCAGATCTCACAACAGCATCCTCAGCCTCCAAAGCAAGTTCCTCTTCTTCTTCGTCATCTTCTTCGTCAAAATCTCCTTCGCCGCCGTCATGCAATTCCTCACTTTCTGTACTTTTTGGGACAAAACTGGCTTGACTTAGAACTTTGGTGAGAGCGTGAGTGAGTCTAGGATTATTCAATCGTTGAATAAATCCACGAAGGATTTCTTTCTCTTTCTGTCTATCCTGCCGAGAAAGATCTTTCTCCCGCACCTGCAGTGATTCCATACTAGTATCTTTTATCAAATCCAAAAGTTTCTTATCTTTCTCCGGATCCTCATCCAAGTTCATTTTCTTTCTCAACTCCTTTACATCAGTTAACTGCTTTGTCGGTGCTTTTAAGCTTACATCCTCCTCGGGATTCAAAAAATGAAGGTACATTTCCATATAAAAATCGTCGCCATAAGTATGGTGGTAGTGTTGATGTTTTCTCCATTTTGCTTTATCTTCTTGCTCCCGACGCTCTGCTGCTATCTTATCTTGGCTTTCTATCGCTGTGCTAGTGCGCCTTCTCCGTTGCCTGTCTGCCAGTTGATTCAAATACTCGTCGACGTCAATAGATTCACTATCGGAGCTTGACTCCCTGTTCTTCCGGGCCCCTCCCCGTTTGTTAATACACTTTGGTGGGGTTGGGAATCTCCTCCCCTTTCTTATTTTATTCAAATACTCAGCCGCGGAAATCATCAGTCTGGCTTGCTTTTTCCACAGAATATTACTTTGCTTATCGTATTCTTTTATTTGCTTGATATGCTTGATGCCCCGACGTTCAGCTTCGTCTTCTAAGGTACCGTATAAAGATCGTCTTCGCAAGTGTTCCTTCTTTTCCTCCAACGCAATGTGTTCCAGAGAAAGATCCGGTGTATCGTCGTACCTTGCCTTGTATTCCTTAGCGCAAGTTAAAATGTCCTGATTTTCAGGTGAGTTGTCTTCGAAAAAGCGGTTACATATTGCCTCTGCGGCAGGGAGCTTCCCCCTTTTGCGTCCAAAAGGGTCTGACAAGTGTTTGTTTACAGTTGGGTTCCAGTACGCAGTTTGAAACTTTCTATTCATGCGGTATATTCTGCTTGGAACCACGCTAATGCGGCCGTGTTTAGGACCCCTGTTTAAGGCCTTTGGGAATAGCTTGGGGTCTTTGGCAATACTTTCTAAGTACTCCTGCTGTTCCAAAGCAGCAGATTCAGCCGCAAGTCCAGAAAGATGATCGGCCGCTTTTAGTTTGAATGCAGGAGTGATGCGCCTCCTCCGCTTATCGGGTTTCAGATGACTTTTCAAAAGACCGCATAGTTCCTGCCGGTCCTCTGGTGGCAGCCAGAAGTTATAGAGCGAGCGGGATTGGTGTTGTTCGAAAGTTGGGGAGCGCAGAAGAATGGCATTTTCACCGTAGGCGTCAAACTGCGGAGAGTTTTTCAATGCCGGAAGAAGGCCTGGGATTTGCGTTTTGACGGCACGATGGATTATTTTATCGGCGAAGCGATTTTGTCCAGGTGGATCTGGTTTAAATGTTTTTGTAGGCTCATACTGTCGTCGCTTTTGGCGCGGTGGAATGGACATTATGGAACGGAATGACTTGGCAGATTCAGGAGTGTCTACTTTATGGGTTGTATTTCGCAAGTAGCCTGTGGAGAGAGATATCCACCCGAATATAAAAAAACATGCTTATGGGTTAGTGTAGAACAGGCTTTTGTCAACTTACCAAAGTATCGGCGTTCACGACCACGAAGGAGCTCAGCAGCCATAGTTTTGTTAGTCTTTGATATCGAGGCGTCAATAAAATAAAGATGCGCTCCTCGTAAGCGTCAGTATTTAATTGCTTTTTTTTTACTTTTATGCACAGAATAAAGTGTCCTGTTTACTTGGTCATCCCTGAAGTCACCTAACAGCCTAAATTCACTCTAATTTGGAACAGAAGATAAATTATTCTTGCATATTATTTCTCATTTTTGATAATAATACTAGGAGCAACTACGTATTCTTGTAGGTAGAGCCATGGTCAGTTCGTTACATTTTATTATTAGTATCGAAACCTCAAAAACATGACTAATCAATAATACATATCACAATTCTTGAGAAAGCAAGTGACTAGACTTGCGTTGGGGGGTCCGCCCAACATATTTTTCCTGTTGAGAAGTCTTGCTGTTCTGTAGATCAAGATGATTGCGTTGTCCTAATAACCCTATGCTGGAATCTCCGTCGATTCGTTGAGCTAGGCACCGTGCGATTTCCAGATCGTCATATGTGTCGATTTCAATGCTAAGGTGCTTCGGAATCTCAACGTATGATGAGGCTCTACAGATAAAGATAAAATCGCATCAGTTCATTTTTTCAGGTTTCAAGTCTGTTTTGTCGCAAGTTTAGTTATGTATGTGTAAAATCTTACTTGTCCGCTTGGAAGACTTGTTTTTCAATGAGCACGTGTCGTTGGGCAAAATAAAACATTCCATTTTCAACCATTTCTCCAGACCAGTCTTGGCGCCTTGGGCGAGCATACGGGTCAAAGTTCATAGGCCTTGTGGTCATCATGTCAGTTTCTTCCACTGTCCATCGAAGCTGGTGCGTTCTCGTCACAGAGAATACCGACAGGTATGAACCGTTTACATTAAGTAATTTATTCGCTGCTTCTCTTAAATAATGGGCTTGCACAAAAGGGGATGTAGCTTGGACCAATCCAATTGCATCAACCTCTGGAACAAAACACTTCAAAGGGTTGTATATTCGTAAGTATGAAGCATGCTTATGCACCGATTAAATTGACTTTTCTACCTGGATGAAAGCTAAGGAACTCCAACACTGCACTTATTGACGACGCCGTGTCCGTTGCTGTGTAAGATGCTCTTCTATGGATTCCAACAAGTTTCTCTTTTGGATAATGATTTGTCACCCAACGGCTTATTTCTGGGTCGTCTGTAGACACCCAAATGGAATCAAAAGCACTACTTTCAACCATGGCGTCCAATGCGCGTCCCACCAGCGGCCGGCCGTTTATTTCAACAAGATTCTTTCTAGGGATTCCTTTGCTACCTCCCCTGGCAAGTACTAAGCCTGCCAAGTGGTAATCTTCTGAGTCATGGCTGCTGCTGCCATGACCATCATTAGCTAAGTATCCTTCCAAAGTAGAACACGTGTAGTAGCTCAAGAAACACAGGAACTGTAGAGTGACCAAGGCCAATGTTGGCCATGTCGCATCAAACATTCTCACTTAATCTGCCGGCATTCTCAAGTATAAGTTGTTGTAGTGAAATACCAAAAATGGGCTTAAATTGCGTCTTGGATGTATTAGGTACAAACCGGGGGGATCCCGGTACAGCTGGTAGGAATCAGTCCGATGCGAGTTTGTTTTGAGTTTAGGATTGAAAAAAGTGCTCCAGCTACTTCCCTAGCACATGTCTTGTAATATTGGTTGGATGCAGGTTGTAATAAAGCTATGAGGACAAAGATAAAATCTGAAGATTGGATTCTGTGGGAACTAGTGCATTCTGTGAAACGTGAAAGCCAGGGTCTGTCGAGGGTCTGACAGCTAAAACATGACCACACGAACACGAGAGACGTCCTATGAAACCATCAACAACAGAAAATTATATTGATTTGATTTTCTATTATTATTTTCATTTTTCACAAAAAAAAAAGTTCAACATCAGATATTTTCCACAATGAAATTTTCACTCAAGAGCTAGTAAAGCACACAAATCCTTAGTTCAATTAAGCAGAATGTCAAAATAATTGTCAGTGGCATGAAAAGGGAGACTACGAAGCATAATAATGTTCAGCAGGTGAAGCGCGGATGGAATATAGTTCTGATGAAGATACTGGGATGACAGGTTCTTCTAGTGATCATAAAAGAGAACGACGAAAATCAATTGATTCTGGTAGAGGACATCATAGCCACAGGTCACCCGAAAAGGACAGAGAAAAGCCACGTGAAAAAGATGAGAGGAGAAAGTCAGTTGATAAAGAGAAACGAAAGTCGATTGATTATGACTGGAATCTTGTGGGCTCGCCTCCACAAATTGCAAGGCTGGTGGAGTATCGTGCAGGGCCTGGTCAAGAGCAGCAATTCGGTGGAGCTCAATACATCCCTCAACCAGCGCGTCCGCAATACAATGTCCCTCCACAGCCGGAACAATATGAATCCCAGCGGCAGGCAGCTCAACAGCCTATGCAAATGACACCAACAGTCCCACAACAGATACAAATGGTTTTACCAGGCCACCAGCAAATTCTTGTGACCCCGGTGCCACAAGCAGCAGAACCTGATAGCATGTTACAACAGTTCAAAGCTTTGCCGCAGCCGGTTCAGTATATTTCTGTGCAGCCAGTTTTGGTACCTAATCATCGTCATAGAACGCACAGAACGAGCAATGACATGGAAAATGGCCGGGAAAATCCCCAACTCGGCAGGTACCCAAAGTCTGATACAAGTTACCGTAGGAGATCCACAGGAGGAGAATCTGGGCAAGGAGCCAACTCCGAGGACTGGCAGAGTACCGAATATGTACCACCAAGAAATCACGATCGAAGGCAATCGTACGATGAAAGTCACAGATATTCGTCCAACAGAGGTCGTCGACCGAGTGAAGGTCAAAATGACGATTATCTAAGGGATTCAAGGAGAAGTACCAATCGTAGATCTTTCGAATATAGTTACAACCCTCAGAGTGACCGTAGTCCGAGGAACTCGTCCGGAGGACGGACGGATGATAGTAACTGGCGTGACCGTAAAGAAGTTCCTAATGCTCGAAATGATCTAAGTCAAGAGGCGTACTTTGGACCTGGGAAATGGTATGACCAGGAAACCGGGCGTAACCGGTCACAAAGGAGAAGTTCATTTCAGTATAATGACAATTCATTACAAGGAAAAGGTCCATACGGTCAAAGCTATGGCCCAAGTCAGGGACAACGGAATAGGAATACGGATGAAGATGGTCCACGGTCCTTTCCCCAAAGCAATGGCTACGGGTACAACGAACCCAGAAATTGGGAGGACGTACGTGAGCGTAGGCGTATGTCTGCGGGGCCAAACTGGACCCAGGATTTTACATACAACCAGATCAACGATGGGCCTTTTTACGCATCTCAAACGTCACCTAATTTTCCTAATGGTTCTAGACAGGAGCAATTTTTATTTCAAGGATCGAACCGTCCAACTGAAGTTTGGGCCATCAATCCCGCACAAGGTTTTGAGCAAGGGAGAAATCAGGGTTTTCAACCCAATATGAACCAAGGAACTGGATTTTCAAAACCTTATTCAGACCAGCCACTCTCGAGTAACTTACAAGGTTACCCTGAAGTTCAAATGGTGCGCCCTAGTCCTTCCCCCGGTTACCGCACAAGTCAAGGTTTCAATCCGAACCAAACCACCAGTCGAGGATATTACCCTTATTTCCAAGGGCCTAACCAAAATCCAGTTTATAATGATTCCAGGGGTAATTCTAATCTAAATCAACAATTCCCACCATTTCAAGACCCTTATACAAAACCAGCTCAAGGATGTGTACCAATTCAAAATCTCCAAACATCTTTTAATCAGTATCAAGGGCAGACACCACAGTTTCAAACTGTTCCTCTAGCGAACGATGGCCGGTCGACCATACCACAATCAACAATAGACAGTTCCGTAACACGGCAGAATGTACAAGGACAGGCTCAATCTATCTCACCTAACCAACCCGTCGACAGTTATAATAGCAGCCCAACAACACAAGAAACATCTTCACTTCAATCGGGAAATCCGTAGATGACAATGCGTCTGGTTTTCGCCAGACCAGACTGAAACACTCGCCAATGGCCTGTATTCTATTAAAAAATGATGCTTTTCATATCCCAGTCAAAGTTTTCTCTGCCGTCTCGTCAGCTTTTACTTGCCATTATCTACCGCCATTTATATACTTTTACTGCTGCATACTTGAGAACTGCATAGAGAAAAAGAAAATCTTGTCTAGTTCATACCACTTTCATACTGTATCTTAAAAGAGCCCATTTTCTCCCATTTAACTCTCTATTGTCGAATTTCATCCCGTCAATTTAATCTTGTAAACGCCAACTTTGCCCATTCCGTCTCTTCCTCTCCATTCATTTTCATCCTTCTCTAATCATTTTGGACTGACGTCATTCTCAACTTTTGCTTATTATTGTGCTTTTATTATCAACCAGTCAGCCACCTAAGTTGCAGAGCATTGGCATTTTTTTATCCTCTAAAAATCAACGATCCGGAATGCAATCGTACAATGCAGACAGTCAGTATAACTTTCTTTCCTTTTCGTACTTTCTCAATGTCTTGTCTTTTCCTCTAGTTTCAATCCACTTTTTCCCCTTCACTCCTAGTTCACCTAGTGTTAACTGACTACATCTCACGTATGCTTTTCTGATCATTGATCTCCTTACCCGCCACCTCACCACAAGTTTTTTTTCCTCGCAAAAGGAATGAGAACAAAAAATCTAGTAAAAATATCACAGCGCACTTGTTGTTGCCGAATATTTTCACTCACTTTCTCCTCCGCCTCCACCTCCTTCATTCTTGTTTTATTCTTCAAGTGCCGCTAAAGCTTCGTGCAATATCTCTTCCTTGAGTTTGCCAACTTAACCTGAAATGGCTCACATGATGATAGCCTTCTTAAAAGTGGTTCGCATACAATCCTCACTTTTTCTCTTCCCCGTTCCGAGTCTGCTGCCCTTTTTGAAAAATATCTTCTTTTTTCCCATATTTTTGCTTTGCCAATATGCTTATCTTTCTTTCCCCTTTTCTCATTCCATTACGATATTATTTTCGCTTATCTCATCATAAAAACCACCAGCTTAATTATAGAAAGTCTTCGTGGTAAACATCTGAAAAAGGTTTGGTTTCCCCATACTTGTTGGTTAGCTTCTTTATTTTTCTTCGCTTTTATTTAAAACCTCTTTCCTGGTGCTTTTCATTCAAACTTTCAGCTGGCTTCTGCGTATCGTTTCATGTTGATGATAATCATCCTATCATTTTTATTCAGTAATAAAAGACTCTCAGTGAGAGAGAAAAAAAGTATGTCAAAGTGCCCATGTGTGTGTGCACTACTTCTTTAACTCTCCAGCTTGCCGATGCTTGCTGCTAGGAAGACTAAAAAAACTTACTTGGTTTGTGTATATTTCAGCCTATTTTTTACTCACAATCCATTGGTTCAACAAAACGTTCGTCGGGTTTTGACGAGTAGTATTACACGAACACCAAAGTGGAGCTTCGTCGGCAACCTCGGTTGTGTTTCATGGTGATACATATATATTCCCCCCTCCAGCAACATTGGAGGGAGTACGGAAGTGCCTCCTCTGCCTGCTTGCATTTGTGCTTATGTACGTGTCTCTGTAACTCCCGTGAAAGGAATGAAATGGAGGACTACTTGAAGCAAAATTATAGAAAAAACTCATGCTACTTAATAATACGCTGACTGCTTAGCTTAGAGCTACAAAATACTTTCCAGCTAAACTCTTGTAGCACCAGGAAAAAACCCAAGGTATATTTTAAAATCGGGAAAACACCGACACAGAGAATTGGAGAGTTCGGTGTGGTGGTTGTTGCGCTGTTCTCTGTGCTCTCAAACGGATTTTCGTGCTATGCATCAGTTCTTGGCTGGCAATGTGTAATAACAGTTTTTACTGTGAGTTTGAAACTAGTTTGTCTGTCAGTCATGCACATTCTTACGGCTCTGATGTTTTTGATGAACTTCAAAAAAACCAGCATTATTGCGGACTGCTCGAAAATAAATACTTTAATGCTCTTCTGAATTCTTAATTCTTTAACTCTTTTATGAACAGAAGTCTTGGGAAAGAATAGCCAGAAATACAAAGAAATGTAACGGGAATTATTTACACATTTTAAGAGACTGTCTCAGGAGACAATGATGAGTACTTAGCACTGTTTTCTCTTACTTTTATTTTACCGCTTGTCTATTCCCTACATAGTTTGGAATCCCTATTCCCGTTCTACCTTGATATTTAGTAGTAGCTTCCAACTGATGAACTAGTTTCCTCAGGTTATGTGTATAATTTTACATGCTTTATTATTACCGTCATACCTTAAAGCTCCCGATTATAGCCTGGCCTCCATTATATCATCTGTTAAAAAGAATGCTCTACGCACTATAGTCGGGACTCTCGTTATGATCTGTTTGATTTATAGACCCTATTATTTGGTGTGCGATTGTGCTAACTACCTTAAAAGACGCAACTATCAACACTAATATCGTGTAATGATATCCATGTTTTTGAGTACTCATATTATCGTCGTCTCCTGACTTGTCCTCATATTTATTGAAACGTTGCAAAGACTTTATGTGGTTTACTCCCAATTGTCGTTAACAAGCAGATGCATTGTTTCAAATACTGCCTGACCCTTTTTATAGCCGGCCCAAAACAATCTTTCGGCATATTATAGCCCGCACTATAATCTGGAGCTTTGCTGTACTCATTTTTTTCTTTTTCTGTTTGATGTACTTTTACTCGTTTTTTTTCACTCTCTCAGCCTATCTATAGTTTTGCCATTTCTGTCTCCCTTAAGCCTCAGTGTGAAACTGTTAAAGAAAACTGTACGTGAGTTTGTTTGATGATGATTAGGTGTGTATACAAGTGTGTCCCGTAATTCCTCCAGAAAATGAAGAGAAAGCTGTACTCCACAAACTTACAGTTTATTTTGCTAGCTTATAAGCACCGCTTTGGGTAAAGCATACCAGTACATACTACCCTGCATTGAAACAGACACACTACCTCTTCTCAAGCCAATCTATCAATTGGATTTTTGTCTGTGTATCTTCTTTCTCTTTTTGAGCTTGTGTGGGAAAAGGAGCTGTTAGCATCAAACAACCAGCGGAAGTACATGAAGGAAAACTTCCATATGATCCTTATATAATAAACGGTATTGTGTATCGTGGTAGCTGACGGTGAGTCTACAGTCATGATAATGACGATAGTGGTGTCGTCGTGTGGTTGCGTTTGCTAAACTCTCTGCTTTTCCTCTCTTCTTTAGCTTCTTTCACACTTTCCTATTCACACATGTCTTAGCTTAGTTTCGAAAAGGTAAGCACAGCATAGACAGACAGGAAGGACAAAAAACCAGCCGAGTTTCTCTGTTGTATTTTGTGCGGGTATGTGTATAAATGGTTCTCATTTCATTCATGGATGTACTTTGCCCTCGACTGCTATCACACATATCCTCTTCGTATCTCTTAAAAAGACGAAAAATATCAAGAAAATAGACCCAGTTGAGAAGAAAATGAGGAAAAAATATACAAAATAGATAAGGTGTTATTATTCGTATAGATATTTGTTGAATACTCCAAGTCTATTAAACACACAGAGGTTTTTAGCATTAAACACCGATAGAAAGGAAAGTTGGACGATGAGAAACTGCACACGACTACTGTGGATGGTGTGTCTGTGTGTGGCTATGAGAGTGACATGGTCGTAGATGATGAACCTGATGAGGAGCAGTGAACGAAAAACAGTATGCAAAGCAACACATCATTGCAATCAGAAACATTGTCGAATTTTGAGTCAGTATCAAAAAGTTAAAGAGAGAGACAGATCTGGTGTAGAATAAGACTCGGTTTCTTGTATCTGCCAAAAACTCTATAAAAAGGCAACTGTTTAAATAACGCTCTGGAAATGTAAATAAATCCTGGGTTTCTCTCTCTCGCATCTCTTTTCAACATGCGATGTGTGTGGCATTGAGAATGTGAGAAATAATAAAATAGAAGTGTGTATGTGTGTGTGGAGGAGTGATTTTTTTATTTGTGTATGGATGTGGAAGCAATAATGGTAATATGGAAAAAGGAGGAGGAACTAGGCTTGCAAATTGTTACTAGAAAGTATATATATTTTTAAACAATCAAAAAATTAATCTGGTTTCTCCTTATATACCAGGGAGTGAGAAAGAAAATTTTGTGTTTTCAAGAGCGAAAAGTGTTCGATCCTCGCTTTTTCACTGTTGCTTCTCACTCTTTTCATGTCGAGGCTCAGTCAAGGCGATGATGTGCAACAAACGACAGTCGTGTTATTGAGAAGAAACAATGGCAGGTTGAAAGACTTTCACTACCCTTTAAACCAACTTGTTTTTCAAATATTGAAAATGTGTACAAACTTAGTTCTGCGATGATTACAGTTAATTGCAACTATTAAATTTAAACTGTTGGGTGCTTGTTTCAAGTTGTTATTTTACTACACAATGATGAAATTAGTGATTATTGATTATGAACCATTATATTAATGAGTGTGATTTCTAAATTTAAGCCCTAAAGAGACTAATAGGCAGGCATTGAGTTCAAAAGTAAAAATTGCGAGGCTATTTTAGGTAGTTTATTGGCATTCTGACCTTCATTTCAGAAAAGAATCGGGTACAAGATATGCAGTACAAATCTGAGGAACATTCGTGGTGCTACTTTTTAGCAGGAATTTCTACTACAAAATGCATGTCTTGAACATTTTGTTTACTTCATTTTTTAAATTTACTTTCCACAATACACCGGGCTACTTGGTCGCATAGTTCGTACAAGTTATTCATATGCGCTCAGTAAAATGACATTAGGATACTAGCTTCATTTTGGGATCGCATCAGTTCAGTTTTGTTCAATGAGAGAAACCGGCACTGTAATATTTGTCTGCGATTTGTCAACTACACTCAAAGGTGAAAATGGAAATTAATTTGTAAAGGTAAGAAAGCTTTTTATTCCATAAATCAATTTCAATGCTGAATTGTACTAGCTTTAATTCATGATTGCTTTCCAGGAAAAAGCCTGTACTTTTTTGTGCGCACAATGTATGACGTGTACATGTGCATATTAACATGTGCATTACTAAAATTCTCTTTAGTATGAAACCGTCCCCGGAGCAGTTCTTCATTTCCTAGCATTAGGTATATGTACAACAATCTCTAAGCCATTTTGTTGTATTTGTATGATCGGTTTGTAGATGTAAACGCTGAGTAATTAATGACAAGACAAACAGGCAAGATTGGAAAATTATGGGAGATAACAGGGAAATAAAATGTTATTATGATGCACATAGTCAAGCCTCTCTATTATGCATGTTATAGAGCAATAAACGTCTCTGGAATGTGCACCTGCTGCTGCTACTTGGAGTGCCCTCGACAGACAATAAAAATTGCTTCCAGTGTGTTGACTTGTTTCTTTTTGACAATTCTCAGAAGCATTACTGTTCCTCTCACAAACTGGCAAGTGATCAGATTAATTGGTGGGAAGGTTTACGTATAAAAAATGCACGTAAAATATCACGTTTCAAAACATGAGCTTGTTGAATAGTCATCAGAAACTACACACCTGTGCGGTTAAAACAGTAGCTCTCACAAATTTACGTCGTTCTAAATCATAATACACCGTGTGTGTGTGTTTACCGACTAACACACAGAAAATTTTATACTTAAAGTCGACTCGTGTAGTCGCATATGGTGATCCGAGGAACATGACCAAGTGGTTTGCGAGAGAGATTCGCTGTCTTTTTTATATTTAAAGTTGCAAACTTTGCAAAAAAAGTGTTCAGGAGCTGTTCATAACGCCATTTTATGATGAACGAAAAATATACAAGAGGAAAACCTACATCATCCCAGTTTTAGACTCTCTTTAAGTATTGATTTAGGGACTGTCCTTTTCCATAGCGGGATGAAAACAAATTAAATTTCCAAACAACCTTCGTATTATCACCGTTGACGTCGTATGTAAAAGCTATCACATACTATTCTGTAAAGTGTATATTTCTTTGAAGTTATTTTGGGACATACGTGTCAATCAGCAAAGATGCTCATGAAACGCATGACTATGACAATACCATGTATCATTTAAAGAAACATGAGAGGATCTCATAACCCATTAAAAAAGTCTGTACCATAATCTTTGAGTGGTGCTCCTTCATTTTATTCATGGAGATTGCACACAGACACAAACGAGTAGTTTCTGTGAGTAGCCACATCCGGGAAACTGCATAACACAAAACCGCAATAGAATATATAAACTAGATAAATTACGAGTCATTGCTGGAAAAATGTAAATTGGCCTATCACTTGGAATGCCTATTGCTGTTTTCAGGAGTAGCTGTGAAAAATTCATATGTCAATCTGCGAAAAGAAGATTAGCTCGCAGACAAAAACCAGGAGATAGTGTAAGTGTTAAGAAAAAAGACAGAGGTGCAAATGCCGCTGCATTGTGGACAAGCAATCTTTTGGAATTTCTCTACAACAAGCATGAATAATAAATGGATACATCATTCTGGCGAGTAATTATGCTGAGATTAGTTTACCAGTCACGTGGTAGGTTAACAGCTTAGCAAATAATTCTCTTTTGCCAGAAGAAACCAAATGTGGCTGATTTAAGGCAAGAGACTATTTTTACGAATGATTTATAGATGACAAAGGAATGTGAAATGGGCCAACGAGCTCAGAAAGGAGTTGACGAAGGTCCTAGTAGTAAGGGCAAGAACAAATCGAGCAATGAAAAAATAAGCTCTAGTGGAGGCGGCGGTCTGGGAGACATCGAGTCTGCAGACGTACTACCATCTTCAGGAGGAGGAAATCGTCGAAGTGAGCAAGGTACCGGGAAAAGAAATAATGGCTCACCTGAAATTCGAGGGAATCGACAAGGTGGGGGAAGAGGGAGTGGTGGTGGGAGAGGAAGTAAGTTTAGTAATGACGAGCCCAGCACACGGTCTTTAAACGGACACCAGCCTCAAACCCAACAAAACAATCGGCCGAAATGTCGCTGTTGGTGCTGTTGTTGTTCTTGCTCATGTTTAGCGATGAAAGGGAATGAGCCAAAAAATGGCAAAGAGCCGACAGAATCGGATCCTGTTTGTGATGGAGACCTATTGTAAGAAAATCATTTCACTTGAGCTGCGTCACAAGATATTCCTCGAAAATGTTTTGTAAAAATACATTGTTTTCTGCAGGCCATCACTAGAGGAAATCCGGAGCTGGGGTGAGTCTTTCGATAAACTTATGCGTAGTTCTGGTGGGAGAAAAGTGTTCGGAGATTTTCTCCGGTGTGAGTACAGCGAAGAGAATATCCTATTCTGGCATGCAGTAGAAGAGCTGAAAAAAGAAGCAAGGCCTGAGGCTATTGAAGAAAAGGCTAGACTAATTTACGAGGATTACATATCCATCCTTTCTCCTAAAGAGGTACTCAAACATAGACATGTGTACATACTGTTTGCCATATCACCATCAGCGTGTTTATCTGTCTTTATCTCTTTCTTTCTCCTTGTTTCCTTCCCTCCAGGTAAGTTTGGACTCTCGTGTTCGCGAAATCGTCAACCAAAACATGGTCGACCCTAATCCACACACTTTTGACGAAGCCCAAGTGCAAATTTACACTTTGATGCATCGTGACTCTTATCCTCGATTTGTGAATTCAGCAATGTACAAAAAGCTCGCCCAGCTCAATTCCTCCGTAATTAGTACGACGGCATCTGCAGGGGGGAGCACTCAACAGTCACCATCAGCCCAAGAGCGGTCCTCTTCGCTGTCAAATACGGCCTCAAGAAAACAGTCTATTGCAACATGAGAAGCGTTTCTTTTTTAAACAATCATAAAAGGGTCTAATCGTACTTCTTCTACAAAGCTTTACTACTAAATCTTTATCTACAGAGACACACACCAGGTTTAAAAAAGTAAATAGTAAATAATGAGGAAGTTCATTTCAGCATAAAGTTACTCTTAAACTATAATGGACAAAAACGCAGGCAATATTACACGTACTAGCTGCGATACCGTGACAGGTTGTCGTTTATGGCAGGAATACATTAACATTCTTTTGCAAATGTATTCTCCTGAGTTTTGTTTTCGAAAGGTGTTCTCTTCAACGACTCTAAATTGTTACCCTTGAACTGGCTCGCAGCACAAAGGAAAATTGATTTAAATATTCAAAAGATTGCAGAAGATTGAGTTACAAGTGCCAATACTATGGCTGCTTACACACATTAAGTACCCGAACAATAACTCAAAATCTTCTTTTTTTCATAGTCTTCTTTGATTTTTTTTCAATGCTGTGTGGGCAGACTGTAGTGTTTGTTCTCCCTGTTGTTAAGTTAATAACAGTAATGAGTGCAATCTATACCCATTTTAGTTGAATGACGAATGATGCTTTCCATTCCGATGGTGCTCTTTCAGTTTCTTTCTTCTGCTTTAGTGGATAACTTTCTTGATATTATTCATCCACACGGAAATTGGTTGCGTAGGAAAGTAAAGATGACTGACGGAAATAGGATTTTTAAAGCAAGTCGTCGTCGTGGAGGGAAATTGTTATGCTGGGTCGCGATTGTGCATCTTCTTACAAAGTGTCCAGCTGCGCTGTTTGTTAACTAATTACCGGAATGCTTAAGCAAATCCCAAGCTATAACTGTGTATACTCTTACAATAAAATTATGCTTAAGTGAACTATTAATAATAATAACAATCTTAATAATGCACTTAAATGTATGCGATGCGGACTAATAATGATACCACCAGCTTCGCTTCGAGTATCGAAATATCAACACTGATGTAACGTAAATGTAATTTTCTACGCTAAAATATTACGAAAAAATTTACTTGTGCAGGCGGAAAAAATCGTGCTAGTGTAATTTTTGGTTGCTTTGTAACATTAGTTCATATGAAGAATGTTGTACTGAATTCAGTTTTATTTTACATTCCAATAATTTTATAAAATATCAGCGAGGCTTTCTTAAACGTTCGCACAGCCCCAGGGCTCAAGGAATTATATTATACGTGTTTGTGTTAAAAGTTCCGGTTGAAGTCTGATATTTTAAATGGAATTAAACAGTATTATGATTTTTATGATGCCGGCCATGTGTCATGCTATGAGCGGCTTATAAATCGTTTTCCAATGCATGTATAAAAATGGTTTGAGTTACCAAAAAAAATTATATGTGATGTATTGTGTCAATTCTCGGTGTGTTTCAATGGGAATGAATAGTGTTAACATTTTTTAAAATATACGACGAAAGAAAAGTATCTTCTCAAAACCAGTTCTGTTTTTTACTTGTTCAGGAAAAAGACACGGATAAAATAACATTTTTTTGTGAAATTATCTGATCATTTGGTTTCTTTCATATCCCGAATTATTCATTGTTCCTTTGTGGCCAAAGCTGATGAATGTTCTGACAAGCGTAAAACTGCAGTGCAGTTTCACTTTTACACTTTTTCATTTCATTTTATGTAATATATGAAGCTAGTCATGGTAACAAATTTGATGAGACAAAGGTACTAATTAATGTGGTAGCTAATTTTAAGGAGAAAAAGTTAACACATGAGTGGAGAATGAATTTTATAAAATATAAAATTTTCTTTATTTGATCTTGTTATTAAGAAATCGATCTTTGAAACAACAGAATCAAACTAAGTTATCATTAAGCAAAGATTTTGTTTTAAATCAATGACAAGTATGTTTTGGTTGCACTGGTGCAATTGAACGCTATATGGCAAACGAAATCTCTTGTCATGTTTTTATCAAACTACTTTAAGTTTTCTAATGCAGGAAATAATTTCACAAAGTTTAATCTTCATATTCAAATTATCTGTAAGTCACAGCTCCTTTGGCTGTGGCATTTCTCGTCATACTTTGGTTGTAATAATTAGGTACAAGAGATGAACACGTGTATGTATACACAATTGAGACGAAAATCGGATGAGGGTAAAAATGGAGCTGCTAAAACTGATGAGCGTAGTCAGAAACATAGTAACATTTTTTCTAGCTAGAATTCTACCAGAATTATGATAATGACAAGTACTTTTTTAAGGTTTAATCTTTGCCGAAGTAATTACCAGTAAACACATTTATGTTAGACGTATAATTGCTGTTTGCAAAAACAAATGAACTCTTTCTTCACTTGTGATGACATTAATATTAATTAATAGAACAGCTAATACTGCATGCAAATAAAACAATGATGCTTTCAGTGTTTTACCGAACCTTGGTATGTACGTAGGTAATTATTGTACTATCGAAGCTGGATTAATGGATTTAGCTAAAAATTCGATGTAATCAACTACTTATAAACAAACATAACGTATTCTTTTCTTGAAAAATCTGACATGACCCTGCTACATGTAGGATACAATTGCCAAATTGTACACGTACACCTTTTGTGCTCAGAAAATAAGCGCACACTTTTTTCTTCGGGAAAACTAAATAAATAAAATCTCTGTTCATGTAACCGGCTGAATGCAAGAGGAAAACTAGTACAATTTGGCAAGGTCGTGTCATCAGAGACCAAAAACAATAAAGTTATGTAATACATCCTTTATGAATTCAGTTCATCAAAAATACGGTAAGAGGTGCGATACGGTTTCTATCAATAAATATAAAATATAAGAAATTGACTCTCAGGCAATCACTACTAAAAATAACAGACTAGTATAGCTTATTACTACTGTACAGTTACTTAATATCTAACAGATACATATTATGTGTTGTTGATGGTCTACCAAAAGGGTTTGTCGAAATGGCAAAGGTTGTTTGTTGAACTGCATAGATTTGCTGTACAAATGACCTTATGCTTGAAGTTAGAATATCTACCTATACAGAATCAAATTCATTTCTTTAAAGCATACCATCTTTAAACCAGTTTGTACGCGAAATTTTAACACTGAAAGTATTATTTATTATTTACCATTTAAACCCGTTGGAAAGAAGGACGAATTATATTGATCAATCAACATGAGAAAAGAAAACGAAAAAACTAATCATTTACATTGTACATAAATAGCTCGTCACAAGTATGGTTATTGAAATATTGTTATGATACACCTTAATAATGAAATGACTTTAATATATGAAAAATGTATGAGTAATACAAGTGGTGATGATGCTTCAAGAATAAATATGAAATATAAACGATTGAATCTCAACAAAACAAATATATCTAGGTAATCAAAGTGACAATACTAATGGTGGTGATCTCTATACTGGGTTACCATAAATTTTGAATAATTTGATGCTCTTTATAACCTTCAGGATACAGCGACCTTGCGCTACAAATGGCTCAGGGTTTATTTATTGTCACGTTTACCTGCATCTCCATGCAGTATGCATGAAATTGATTCGTGTATTTTGAAAATGCCTATTTTATTGGTTCTGTTTATTACGTTCCGTAAACATGCACTTTTTAGGGAGAGATTTTCTTATTCCTGTTTATTTTGCAGCTTTGATGGTAGTTGCCGGAGGTGAAATCATTGTCGAACGAACAAATGCCCTTGCGCTATTGCTAGCGTCGATACAGTGTTTTCCATCAGGGGAAAGTGAGAACGGTGAAACGCAAAGGATCATAGATTTAAATAGGTCATTTAATCCTGAGGACCACCTGGACAAGTATGAATACCCAAACCGTGTTAAGTTACTACTAGAATTCATAAAAAATGAAACTTCATCAAATCCACCTGATGCTAGAAATGATGATCCATTTACCAATTCACCTGAGGATATAGAGGATTTCAGCATAATTCTAAATGTTCTTTATCCAAATGCAGAGAACTGGGAGTTGTTTTACAATACTTCAGTTTGGCTTGTAGATAAAGTGAGTAGTGCAGAGCTGTTTTGGGCTTTGATGGTAGTCTCAGCAGAGAAGTTCAGTGATACTGTTGTGGTCCCCACTGCTGTGGAAATATTTCCCCAGCTTTTTATTGATAAACACGATGTATTAAGTGTGGCCGGACTTCCGGTACAGAAACATCTTCAGGACGATGTGTTTCCAATTACGTATTGGCTGAGTGATCCAGGTTTGAACGAGTTTCATACGCATTGGCATATAGAAAACCCATTTTGGTGGAACGAAGAACTTCATGGAGTGGTGCGACATCGGAGGGGCGAGCTGTTCCTATTTATGCACCACCAAATGGTTTGCCGCTTCGAGGCTGAATTACAGAGCCACGGGCTCGCTGGATTTCCTCCGTTAGAACTCGACGCAAACTATGAAATACCAGAGGGGTACAGACCCGACATTGTTAATATAAACTACAAAGCGTTTCCGGAAAGAAAGAAAGGTACGAAAGTGGGAGATTTTGGAAATTCGACGAGTCTGGGCAAACTCCAAACTTGGTTTGGAAGACTCGGCCAGGGAATCGATGATGGGTACTTTCGCGGGCCGAATAATTCAGTAGTATCTCTTCGAGAAACCAATAGTTCAGATATACTTGGGAACACAATGGAGTCATCACCTATTCATTCTGCAAATTTTGAGTACTATGGGAGCTTTCACAACTACTTACACCGAGAGCTAGCTGGGATGTCGGGAGAACATGGCGATATTCCTGGTGTCGAAGGCCATTCAGAAACAGCAATGAGGGACCCAGTGTTCTTTAGACTCCATAAAAGAATTGACAGTCTGTACCATAAGCTCAAGAGTTATGCGCCTCCATATTCTAATGTAAATTGAATCTCTTGCCATTCCTTTGCTTTGGTGAGTCGACTGATCGGTACTTTTGTATTATTTCAGACCGATTTGGATTTCCCTGGAGTTGCTGTTAAACATGTAACCATTGAATCACCTAAGCCAAGTGATGACAAAGAGACGATATGGCCATTTGACCTAAATTGGCCATCATTTAAACCAAAAGTTCCAACCTTGTGGACATATTTTAGCACAAATACGTACGATATAAGTACAGCAGCAAGGCCGTGTAGGAATGTGTCTCATGGAGGGACTCCTGCTCATGTGACTTCATTGAATCATGTAGATTTTAAATATATGATAACACTACAATCGTCAAGGTCCCAAGTAGCTTTTGGAATAGTTAGGATTTTCATGTGGCCAGAAAATACGCTTGATGGCAAGAAACTTGAAGGCAATGATGCACATTCGAGGGCCATCGAAATGGATAGATTCAGAGTTAAAATTGAGCCGAACCAGGACACGATAATAGCAAGGTCATCTTTGAACTGTTCTTTTACAAAAGTTGATCAAGCTCCTGGAATAAAAGCTTTATTTAGCGCGAATGATAAAAGTAGTCATTTTAAGCCGGGAACAACGCGAGCCTGTGGTTTCCCTAACAATCTGCTTGTTCCGAAGGGGACCAAAGAGGGAATCAAGTACAAACTAACTGTGTTTGTGAGTGATGAAACCGAACATGGTTGGAATGATGACTATCCGAATTATCCTTTATGTGGAGCTCTGAATGGAATAAAATATCCAGACAGTCGACCGATGGGATTTCCGTTCGATCGGCCTGGAACCAAGTTTGTGGCTAATGAAGGATTGTGGCCAGTTATTGCACCAACTGTTCTCAAGAATATTAAAGAAATCAAAATCCTTATTAAACATGTGCAAAATAAAAGAGAATATGATAATAGATAAAAAATAGAGGTCGTCAGGTCGACTGTCATGCAGATAAAATATGAAATCACAATGGCGCAATGATATTCTTTACAATTTGGACTTAAAAAATAAACCGTTTTAAAGATAATATTTTTTATTTCCAATAAAACTTGAAATTGTTCCAAATTATTCATTAACATACATTTGCAATGTACAATACCAATGGCGTTTCCGTGTGATGATGCAATTACTTCACCGTGAATTTTGTTCCAAGTGATTTATGTCATGTATGGAGCTTCAATTTGTTCATTGGAGATGTGAGGGTAGCCAGTCACTTCGCTTGTATCAAAATTATTGAAAACGTTGCCACGGTTGTCATCAACTGAAAAAAGCCAGAGGATATGGAAAATTCCGAAAATTCACATTCAAAGTTATATACATATGTACTTACTGCTGCTATAAGATGGTAATCAATTGTGATAGCTCCCATACAACAAATCCCAAGAACCTTCTCACTTGATAAGTCCATGACCATAGTTAAATATTCGCTTCGATCATAAAAGTAGTCGTCTACGCGTTCCTTTTCTTCCACTAAGAAATTCTTAATTTCACTAGCCTATTGAAGATCATCAAGTAGCAAATTTTGTACCGAAAAATGATCATTGCAGAGATTAGACTTGGATGCATTTTAACACATACCTGCACGCAACAGTCAGCCGCGAAAAGCATGGTAATTGTAATCAGTATAAACCAAGGAATAAAGATAGCGCTAAGACTACTTGGGAAAGACGAAAATGCTGAGAAAAAATAAGCGAGGTAAGCAATGATGGAGTAGATCATTGCAAATAGTTGAGGTCCGATATACTGATTAATATTCTTTAATAGCTCTTTTAGGTACTGATACTCTTGAAAAATCTGCTAATGACGAAATTGTTTTAAAGAGAGTTAAATTTCGTGACAAGTTTTATCCGCCAAATTTGACTTACGTTGACTTTTTTGTATCTATCTCGTTTGACCACTTCCTTCAAAAAGAGTCTAAATTCTACCAAATGCGAGCGATAGAATAGAGCAAATGTAAGGTTTAATAAGACGATCGACCAAAAAGTTAGGAAAAATTGCAGAGAAACAATAAAGTACAATGAGATGAGTAAGATTTCGAATGCGCCGAAATCTCGTGAAAAATACTTATCGTTCAATTCTGAAATTTCGTTGAACGCATCATAGTACGCTTGCAATGCTGCATTCCAGACTCCTTGGTACAGTATTTCATTACGGCACGCCAAAATAATAGCAAATATAATGAGCAAAACGACCATTGTAGCTATGCGGTAACGCCATGGTGACTTCGATTCGTTTGATATAATATAGGGAACAATATAAAGGTATTGCCTCAATTCTTCGTTATTTGTAGAGAGACTTTCAGCGAGTACTTACACATATTTGGGGACAGTTTCGCCCGTGTCTGTCATTAATAAGTTGAAGAAGCAGCCTGAACTGGCTCTTTCTTGCCAATCCTGCATAGAAATGTATTAAATACGCCAATACAGAAGCTATGTCTCTCAAAGCTTCAAAATTTGTTGTAAGTGCGGCCTTTTCTGAGGAGAACTTGGACAGAGCGATTCCGTGTTTAAGGTAGTACTCAACCGAGGAAAAAATCATGAGTGTGGAGAAAATTATCTGAAATTCGAACATGAGAGTAATTTTAAAGCATTTTTGCGTAACTGAAAATGGTGAAGGGAGACGACATATAAAATGGTACCGTTCTTGTTATACTCTCAGTAATGACCCAGGAGTTGTTTTTGTTACTCCAATGGAATGAGTACGGAAATCCAGTTATCGAGTAAAGGCTGTCCAATGTAATTTTCAAATAGTTGAGCCCTTTTAGAGAAGGTACGTACTGTCCACCACAATCGACTACGCCTAATCTAGTTGCATGCCTCACTTCCTTTATTTTGAAATCCCGAAAAATCTTCATTGCCGCAATTTTTTGGATTAAAAAATGTAAGCCTGTTTGTTTGTTTAAAAACACCTCAATAACTTCTTTTCGCGCTGAACCACTTATCTTGATTAATAGTGGACAAAACACTAGTCCTTGTGGGTTTTGGGAAAAATGGCTTATTAACAACTAGTGGGGTGACGGCAGGTTTAATGGTCTATTTATGCCAAGAAAAGTTTCTCCCATGTATATTTGGCTGGAAACTTTAATAAACTTTTTGTATTATATTTTCGTATCCTCGTTTAAAATCCATTTCGACCATAGTCAAAACCAGTATGAAGTATTAACTTCCTCATTTCGCAAACTAGTGTCCATCGTAATTCACTTCTTTGGTATTCTCGGCACAAGTTTAGGACTCTATGAATATACTTTCACTTCAAAAAGCCTTAAAAACCCAAAGTGTGTGTTTCATGCTGTTGTCAAGTACAGCCAGTATGTTATCTATTACGCATTACTCTTTACCTTATTTACTAGACGCTCCCATTTTGAAAACTTCTTTCGAACCTTTCCTAAGGCCGGGAAAACTTCCTGGACAAAATGGAAACCGAAATTTATAACGCTATTTTTGTGCTTGGTAATGGTTGTTTCAGCAATCACAATAGAATTTCTCTACTACAGTGAAGTGTCAGGGTTTCATGAATACATCGTGGCAACTTTCAGTAGAGCTTCAGGAGCCAGAAAGTTTGAAAAAGTATTCGGTATTCGTAAGGACCATGCACGTGATATAGCTTCTGAGTGGGTTAGCCATGGGCGTAGTGCCAATTCGTCAGGAATTAATCCACCGCCGCCACCGCCACCACCAAACATATCTCACTTTGATTATGTTTTTACGACATTGTATGACGTTCTGAAAGTTTACATACGGGTATGTAACCACAGTGCTCTGCTCTTCTGCATTTTGGCTGGAATTACACTCAAACAAGCAGGAAACCAATTTATTCATTCCGTTTCTGAGGAAAAGCATCGGAATAAGGTGTGCCTTATCATCATGTCATCAATAATTATAGTATTAGCTTAAAGGATTGGTATTAACTTAATATGTTTCTCTACCTCCTAGATTATATTGAAGTACATCGATTTTTGCAAATTTGGGAGTTGTCTCAACGACGTGTGCGGTTGTATTGTGCTGAGCACTGTTGTTTGCTCACCCCCATTTTACATTGTCTACTTTATCGGTGTATTTGCCGACTTTGAATACAATGCCCCTCGTGTAATCTTTTATAGTGTTATGTATTGTTGCGTTTACATCTTAGCTGCTGAAGCTTCAAGCAAGGTTTCATATTACAAATTGTTTGATGGACACGAAATAAGACAAGCCATAATGATCGAACTGTTTCTTCCTTAGATTAGCGAGCTCAAAGAATTGATTATTGAAATGGATGAAAACAGTGTGGAGAGTGAGAGCGACCTCTTTGCTATTTTCGTTGAACTTTCGGAAAACCCAATGGGTTTACAGGGAATGGGCTGTTTTACGGTTACCTACGGATTTCTATCAAAGGTTTTGAAATAGTTAATGAATGTATAGTTATGTACTGACCTAATATTTTACAAGTGCCATTTGATTTCCTTATAGATGTTTGGATTGATTGTTACTTTTACGATTGTTCTGATGCAGTTTGAAACGACGCCTAAAAATCCTACCCTTATTATACAATGTGTATCATGATTTGCCTATCTATCCATCATTCAAAATTCAAAATCAGCACACGTGTGCACGTGCAGGATCAAAGACCATATGAAAATTATCTAAAATAATTGGAGATTTTGGTCCCGTTTTCCCCAAGTAGCTACGGTAACCAATCGACCCCATCCCAAAAGTATTACAGACAATTGATCACGACAATCCTTGAATGATAAATGGTAGTAAACAGCATATAAATTTTTCCTGATTTTTATCATGCAATACAAAAATTCAACAATAAAATTGTCACATGCCATGCGTCAGCAAAAATGATACACGTATGTATTGAAAAAAATACTATTTTGCAATTTGACATTGTCTGGATCCCGTGAAAAGTGTTGCAGGACAAGACAACTCAAAGCACACAATATGTGCTTTTCTTAAGCAGTATTTGGAAAAATGGATTCGTTCCGTAAACGCTTAAAATTTTAGTAAAGATATAGAATATAGTTACTATACATTTTACAGGTGGTAAAAATGGTAATTTCAAGAAACAGGTGGATGGAAACCATCTTACTATCATCCCTAATTGTTTCATTGTTAGCATCGGAAGTAGTTGATCTAACATTCTTAACAGCAGTGGGTGGTAAAAAGTTTCAATCTCATGATTATCATGTCGTAGAAATGTATCTCCCTGCCAAAAATGCCTCATATGTTATGCACCTGAGCAAATCAACTTCTATTTTTGATCTGGATAATCTGTAAGTTGACTCAAACTGGGAATCAATATTCTAATACTTCACCTGTTCAACGAGAATCATATTTTAGAGGGGTGCCTACAACTGAAATGGAGCATTACGACTGCTTATATAGTGGACCTGTTGCTGCGCATGGAAACGAAGCAGGCATGATGTCTGTGTCAGCTTGCGCACACGAATTCGCATTGGTAAGCATGAAAAATGGCCAAGTATAAGTTCCTCAATTTGAAAATTTGTAAATCTTTAACTGAAGGAAGGATTAGTACGTTTGGGGAACGAGCATTACCAACTTTCTCCGTCTTTACATCATCTTGCTAAGAGAAATGCATCCGCTAAAGCCTCAAATAAGTCATCTAATAAATCAAAAGTCACAGTAAAGCACCACCTGCGCAAGTCTAAATCTTCAGCTGCGAAAAGATCCAGAACAGATGCAAAAACAGTCCCTGCGGATAAATTGAAAAAGGCTAAAGAACAAATGCTCAAAGATCAAGAATTGTTGGACGATGAAACTGACGAGGCCGATGAGGAGGAATCGGAAAGTGGTCTCAGCAACTTTGAAATAACAAGCGATTCAGATACGCCCGTATTGGGACCCGAAACTTTGGTGGGGACCACGTGGAAAACTAAATCAAAGAGAAAGCCCAAGAAAAGACTTTCGAAAGTAATAGAGCTTGCTCTTTTCACCGATGAAACGTTCTATAGAATTTGGGAAGCCCAGTATCAGGAAGATACTGTAAAAAAGATAAACCAGTATCTGCTGGCAGTTGTGAATAACATGAACTATTTATACCAGCAACCATCAATGAAGCCTCAAATATCATTTCGTTTGGTTAAAGTTGCTATCCAAAAGGACACTCCATCAGGATTAGTTCCGTCCACAACAGCAGAGAATTATTTAGACTCCTTTTGTGAGTTTGCTGGGAAGAAGGACAAGAAAGGGGCTGCTTGGGATCACGCCATGATGATAAGTGGGCTTGAGCTGTTGGATGAAACAGGGAACGATAATCTTGGAATTGCTTTCACTTCAACCATGTGTTTACGCTATTTCAGTTGCTCTGTAGTGGAATACAACAAAGGATTTGAAACCGCATTTACAGCAGCTCATGAACTGGGTCACTCATTGGGGATGGAACATGATGGAGATTACATGAATAAAAAATGTGATCCTTCAAAATTTTTAATGGCCGCAATAGCTGGTTCCGGACAGAATAATTGGTCTCCATGCTCCATTAAAAATATGCAGAATTTTTTAGCATCGGGGGACCCAAGGGCAAATGTCAAAGACCCATCTAGTTTGCCACGTTGTTTAACTAAACGTGGATCTAAGAAAAAGGGGATTAGGTATAGAACTGGCCAGTTTCCAGGGAGACTTTTCAATATTAAAAAGCAGTGTCAACAAGTTTGCGACCAGTGTACGCCTTATATGAAGAACGAAGCCCCATATAATGTAATAGGAAATATATTGATGCACACTTAATCCTCAAGTTTTTACTTGTAATTATGCTGTTATTTGTGATTCTAGTCAATTTGCGACACTTTGTATTGTCAATCGGCCACTCAAGAAATTATTCCAGGTCATCCTGCTTTAGAAGGAACGACTTGTGGAACAGGTGGAAAGGTAAATCATTAACGAATATCTCGTCTCGTGTACCACAAAAGATTCTAAATGGATCTCAACCCTCTTAACGATAAAATATTTCTATTTAATGTGCATTTAGAAAATGTGTCGGAACGGAAAATGCAGATGAAAAGGCTTAGTTTTTATTATTATGGTACTATGTTCCACTGACTGTTTTCGGCATGGAGTAAATATTTCGCTAATGGATTTGATGATAAGAATAATCAAAATATTATTGTGACAATGAAAGTGAATCTTGTATCAGAGAAATAATAAAATTCTACCAAAATGATCTATGTAAGTGGCGTGTGTGTGTTCATTATGCATCAATCCGTGTTTGAAGAAATTATTTTGAAAGTATGAAAATGAATGTAATGATTACATTATTCATTCGTGTGGATTGTGCTGGTATATTATAGTGTTGTATGTTTATTTGGATTCAATTTTGAAACAAAATGGTCAGTTTCCAGCGTTCATGAACGTGGCTCTTCCTGTTATTAGTTTTTTGGTAAACAGTGTACCGGAATCAGGATGCGATGTTGCTTGCGTATGTGTGTATTGACGAAGTTCTATTGACGACAAAAATGGTAATGCATGCATACAGACAAAACGACTCAAAGAATGACATGCAATATTTTTATTTCACGATGCACAAATTCCTATGCAAATGAAAAAACATGATTCTTCCAGAGGAATGAAGTTGCGATCAGATATTCCATTTTACATTTTGGATAGTACTGGAATGTATTTCAATAGAGCCTTCGTAGAAATTAGGCAATCAGATTTTCCCATATCATGACACATTTTTTTGTATTGCTACTTCTACTTACAATTATTTTTACTCTAACGTTCACAAGGGGAGCTCCATGGGACAATGTAAGTGATATTAATTGCTACGTATTACATATTAGATCTTCTGTATGAAGTCTATGGAACTTTTTGGTAATCAATTTAGGATGGCGATCTGAATAGTGACTTTCATCAAGGTAGTATAAATTACATTTCTCATCTTCATGCTGCTAAACGTGCTTCAAAATCTGACATTTCTTTGGATGTAGAACTGTCGTTGCTATGGGAGGACATAGACTTGCAGCACTTGTCCAGTGTTACTGATTCACATTTACATTCCAACGGGTTCCACGTGATTAATGCAAGTTTTCCTAGTGACGATTCATCCTATGTTCTACATATAAGCAAAACTCAAGATTTATACCATCCTGTAAAATTGTTAGTGAATTTTAATTATCCTTAACTTTGAAATCGAGAAAGTAAAACTAATTGGACCATGTTTCAGAACAAATCAACGCCCTGATCATTTAGACTGTTTTTACTCGGGCACTGTCACTAAAGTTTCTAACGGAGTGTCCTCCAAACAAGGAGTAGTCTCATTGTCATCGTGTCACCATAACATTGGCTTTGTAAGTCATCTAATATTATATTGTACATACCAATGTATACACAATTTTTTTATTGTATTCATGGAAGCCTAAATTTCTTAGGAAGGATTAGTACTGCTTCCGAATGAGCAATACTATATACGACCCAGTGCACCAGCCTATAAAGCTAAGCGAAGTACGTCATCCTCAAAGCCAAATATTCCACATAAAGTGTTCAAGGTCAGCTCAACAAACCCTGAAACCGGATTGGAATCTCTTGGGAATGTGGATGGTATAGCAAAAACAGTGCATAAGACACTCAATTAACTATGGAAGTTAGATGATGTATGTATTTACAAGCATAATTTTTTTTCTGTAGTTATTTTAAGAGCTCCCGCTGAAGACCTGAGAAAGGCAAGTGATAAACAGTTCCAAAATGACGAGGATGATGAAGATGAAAGGGTCGAAGATTTACCGACAAAGGTTGAAGAGTCTGAAGAAAATGATATGGATCTTGGAAGAGTTCTGATGGACAACAATGAAGATTCATTTCCACCATTGATGGAAGCGTTGTCCGCAGGAAACAAGAAAGTCGGCAAAAAACCTCCAAAGAAAGGTGCTAGTACGTCGGGAAAGTCTCAAGTCGTCGAGATCGCTGTGTTCACAGACGAAAAGCTTTATAAAGCATGGAAAAAGTTGTACCCAAAAGGTACGATGGATAAAATAGACCAATACATCCTCGCTGTGATTAATAACGTAAGCCGGTGTTCATTAATATCCTTTACTGCTATGTATATTTTATGTGTAAGTTAAAATCTTAGACGATGCAAACTTCTTAGATGAATGCGTTATACAAGCAACCATCCATGCCGGAACCGATAAACTTCCGTCTTGTTCATATGGAGGTTCTCACAAATAAACCAAAAGGGCTCAAGGACCACAACTCACATGCTACAAAATATTTGAAATCTTTCTGCGAGTATTCCGCGGAAAAGAATCCGGGAGGTAGGTTATGGGACCACAGTCTACTTTTGACTGGACATGACCTTCAGGAAGGAGGCAGTACAGCAACGGCAGGGATAGCTTGGTTTAGTACAATGTGCATTAACGGATATAGCTGCTCATTAATTGAAGGTTCGACCTTTGGCTCTACGTTCATCACGGCACATGAGATTGGGCACTCCTTGGGCATGGAGCATGACGGAAGTGGGCCTAATGCAGGATGTAATGCAGACTCGTACATAATGTCACCGACGACTGGGGGTGGAAAAACAGATTGGTCTACTTGTTCTGTTAAAAATTTGAGAGACTTTATAGGGGACGGTTACCTTGGAAATCCTGCACCAAAATGCATCACCAAGAAAGGATCAAAGGCAGGCGATGCCATTAAATTTAGTAGTAACAAACTTCCTGGACAACAATTTTCAGCAGATGAACAGTGTGAGGCGGAATGTAAAGGGTGTACCCCACACACTACTGGATCCCCGCCTTATAATGTAGCTAGATACATAAATATGAGATAATATCTACTTGAAACCATTTAATGAATTGTGTTGTGGTAATAGAATATGTGCCATCTTTTATTCTGCAAAGAGAACAAAGGAATTTACTCAATCGTCCGATCAACTCATCCAGCTTTGGAAGGTACAGGATGTGGAAAAGGAAAGGTAGTTATTTACCACACATGCATGACTCTGTGATTTGAACTGTCTACTAGGCTCAAATTATTGTTATTTAGGTTTGCCGAATTGGAAAATGTCAGTAAAATTGTAGAATGCTGTTTCTAAAAATTGTTGTTACTGCGCTTCAGAAATAAATGAAATTTTGCACGACGTCCCAAATAATTAACTGCTTCCTTTATTGCATGGTTAAGTAGAGTTTGCGTCACAAGTATCGATAAGTAAGTTCTGATTCATATTATTTATTGTTAACGTGTTCATCTGCTCCAGCAGGGCCCTTAAGTAACCCTGTGTGGTTACATCATCGGGGCTTCTCCGCATATCTGTTGAGGTTAAATAGGCAAAGAGAGAAAAGTTGTAATGAAACTAATGGCACATGTTTAGTCTTGTTGCTTACAAGCTTCGAGGAATACCTCAGTAACGGCAGATTGCATACAAGTACCCATGTCCAAGTAGCTTTTGCAGTTTTCATCCTTAGGATCCAATTCTAATTTACCATGACAACATACAGACATATAAACCTTGAATGCAATATGATGAAAACAGTCAATGATAACTTACTGTGTTGATTTACACAAGCCATCATTTTTTCATGTGCCATTGGAACGAACTCCTGGGGAACTTGAGACTCGATTTTTTTCTTCAAAATTTCTTCCGTCATCATGTCGTTCTCGTCGAGCTGAAAACGATTTTAGTTTGTGGATGTTACCAAACATTTTTACCAAAAATACATGCAAATGTTTACTAACTTACGGCTTCCACTGTTTTCATGACACATTTGACGACGCACTTAATACGATTTAAAAAAGCATTTAGTAAGGTATTTTGTCTTAAACTGAATGAAATTAAATTGATATGCGCTTACTCCTATTTTCTTTTGATATTCTTCCCCAGAGATATGGTGCAGTTTCAACTTATCGTTGCAAGCATTGAAACTTTTCATCATACCCTTAAGGGTTCGTTTGCTTATCTTAAGACATTCCTTTTTCTGCTCAGGTGTGAAATCCGCCTAAACAAGTATACCACCGCACCGTGATTAATGTACTAGTTAATTTTTTAAATTGGTAGTTTGTCTCGAATAAAGTACCCAAATTTCGTAGACAAAATCTTACCAGTGCACTTAAAATAGTTGTCACTATGAAAACAGCAACCACGACGTTTCTATTCATTTTGATGTAGTAGTGAGAAGAAGCTACGATCAGTCACGGGATGACAGATTACAACTAAACTCCAAAACTGGATCCATTGAACACACCTTGCTTTAATTTTAGGGCCGCATATTAACCGTGACTCCCTGATTACTACAATAATGCCGGTTAGACGGTAGAAAGAATGATTGCAAGTTATGGCACATGGATAAATATATATCGCATGCACAATTACTCATTTTGTCGCCAGGTTCAATGGAGTAGGAACAAAATTATACGTCTAGTGGATATGACGCAGATAATGCTTGCAATGGTCTGTTTATACGTAGATCAATGAAATTGCAATGATGTTCTATGAAAAATGGAACTGATTACGGAGACAGGAAGGTAGAGAAAAACGAAAGGCACGTAAATGTGAATATTTTCGTACTGAACTGCTTGATTTTTTAAAGTTCCCCGTCCACTTTAGTAGATTTTTATTTTTATTTTTGGATTTCAATGATCAACAATGAAAATGGTTTGTTCGAAAGGTTTTTGCGGGGTTGAATGATGTTAAAATATGCCTAACCCGAAAATAATCCTCTAACAGCGTCCCAACTGGACTTTAATGAGCAACCGATTAACCCGGGCCTTTCGGTGAAGTATACGTGTAAAGAAGACACTCCCTCTAAAGAACGAAAGAGTGAAAGTTATTATTATCGGTTTTGAATTGTTGTGCTTTGCTTTCAGAGTCACTCACCTCTCTCTTCCAAATCAAGAACACATTGTGGAGTTCTTCCATCCCCAAGGATAGCCTATGCAGAAACCAAACATTTATTGAGTTCAAAATTATTCAAACAAGAAACCTTATTAAAATTTAACGTTAGGAACTCACCTTTATAGCAGCTTTTGGAGGATGTTCTAACCTCTTGCTGGTTAGTTTGCCGACAGTGATAAATCCGAAGCCATGGAGGCGGTTGGAGTCCTTATTATAGAGACCAAAGACGGGATACATTTCCGTGCAGTTGGTCTCAAAATATTGGCTGATACGGCGAAAGTTGTGGTTGCCTGCATTCAAATATATAACAAAAACATGTAGACAACCTTTTGTGCATACAATTGAGGCAAACTCTGCTCCGTACCCATTCCAAGGAAACAATTGTTCTTCGTCCAACCATCATTTTCTTCTTCGTCGGTGCTGTCTGGGCGAGACATTGGGACTTCAAGTAAATCACCCGGGTTGTCACCATTTTGAATTCTAAGTCCATCACCGACACCTTGTTGGTTCAGGGCGGTTGCATTTCTTCCAGTTGTACAAATAGTAGCTAGAGAAAAAAAAATCAATATTTATTTGTCCGAATTTAAGTAAGTGTGGTCAAAGCACTTTATCTTTAAGTAGTGAGAGATTCAAACTTACTAGGTTCAACCAAGTAAGCAGTCAATACGTAATACAACTCGCCATTATACGTAATATTCTGGTAGACGGGCAAATTGTTGTACTTTAAATTATTTGTCTCAGTACGAACAGCAGTTTGGTTGATCTGATGAATGGATTAAAATTTAGAGAATTAAAATAAGTTTCTTGAGAAACTCTTGTTTAGTGCAATTTACCAGCATTTGGATTCCTGCGATAGTTCCTTGAACATCGTACAACAATGCGACTCCATCATCAACTGTCCGGATGTACTGAAATCCGTTGAAAAGGCCATCGTTGGAACAGTCAGTGCTTATTCTCTCCCAGTTTTGATCATTTATATTGGCGTCATTAATCGTCGTGGGAAATGGTGCGTAAGAGTTGTTAGTTAAAGGTAAAAATGAGCCACGTAAGCTGGGCCATTCAGGGTTTGTGGCACCAGCTACTCATAAATTAATAAATATTTAAGATCACAATGTATTAAATAAAAAATAAAATAAAAGTATTCATTTTTACCTAATGACGCCAAAAGGACTGCTGCAAGAATATATTGGTTCATGAGTTCAAAGAAATATAGCGGGACACCTTACAAACTTCCCAACTCGACAAGTAATGTGGGCGGTTGCACTCATGAATTCCGCTTTATAAGAAAACTTTAAAATGTGTGGACTGAAACGATAGCGGTGGGGTGAAGAATCTGATCTCAGTACGAGATAGCTGTGTGGTATCGTTGGTCAAAGGTCGTCCAGCGATTTCTTGATTAATTTTTTCAGCCTCAACATACCAAGTGGTGAGTACGTACCATTACTGTATTACGTAACTCTGAATGAGTAAAACTTGAATAGTGGATGAGCTGATAAAGCGCAGTCTGCCGTTCATGATCTTAACCTTAACTAACACAATAATATGTTTTAATCTTGGGCTACGCTATTTTTGTGTGTTTATCTTAAGCTTATGTAGACCTTGAGCTTGATGATAGTCCTAGAGTCATATGTCAAAAGATAATTTTCAAATTATTCTAGCTAATTGTGAGATTTTAATCTTCAGTATACCACTTTTCAATAAATATGGATACTTTTATTATGTTCCATGTTGAAACAAACATTGAACTCTAAAACTGCAAGCTTAGAAGAGTATTTTCCGAATATTAAAGTGTACAAAGCTATGAATTTGCTACTTGAACCTCAATTAGAGATTTTCGTTGTTGGCTTGATATGGGATCATCTCCAGATTCTCTTTTTTTCTCCCATTGGTTTATACACGGCAGGGGATAACAGATAACAGCCGACAGAATTAGAGAACATCCAGCAGCGTAAAAGGACAGGTCATAGTTTTCTGTCTTGGCTTTCAGTAGAGCTATTGATTTTGAAACAAAACATCCTAGTTCAAGCGATTGTGACAATAATGGAAAATGACTAAGTCTGGAACAAACCTCCGACATAATTGCTGAAAAACGTGGCACCGCCCATGAACAAGAGAGAAAGTCCAAATCCAACGTTGAATTTTTCCTCGCCCACAATATCCATAATGATTATCGATCTCAATGAAGCAAATACGGCTGGAATAAAGGTATCATCATGTTAATGGGTAGTAAAGAAACATAATGCAACATGACGGTGTACTTTAATGTACCACATCTTGAACTATTTTCACCTACCGGAGTACAATCCAAAGACCACGGCACACAAAATTAACCACGCATGGGTTGTGGCAAATGGGTATGCACAAGTAACCAAGCCTCCCACGGTTAACGCAACATTTGAAATGTGAAGCGAATGGCCGATTTTATTTGCCATGAAACCAAAAAACACACGGCCAATCGCGTTGGTAGCTCCAAGAACCGACAGCAAATTGACTGCATCATCTCTTAGTATGTGTGCTGCGGCACTGTCTGTAAGAATAATGTCTAAAATGTCTAAAACGAGATTTCGAAATTTCTACGCAAAACATACCTGGAACGAAACCAAAGGGCGCATAAAACCCCATCATGATAAACGACCCAGAAATACAAACAATCAGATACGATGGTGATGTAAGCAAGCCTTTCAATTGTTCTTTAACAGGCATATTACCCTCCGGCCGTTTTGCTTCAGATTTACGAATTTTTACAACTGTTGGTCGAAAAATACTGAATGAGTTTGATTTCCTGGAAATTTCCTGCCCTCTACAAAACAAAATAGTGATAAGCACCTTTTTTGGGGATTTCTCGGTATAGGCATCCCATGAAGAATGAGGACGCACAAATGCATCCCTGGAAAATCACTGCGCCTCGCCAACCGAATAGCTTTAGGATCCAGTTAGTTAATGGGGCCATTGTTAAAGTTCCAACGCCAGTTCCGGCTACAGTAATTCCAGTGGCAAGGGCCCTGTTCTCAGAGAAATAGAGCCCTACAATCACCACGGAGACCGTGAACAAAATTCCGAATCCTATCCCAGTAATTATCCCAAAGCCAATGAGAAATGCTGCAAAGGTTGGTTTTGTAGGTGAGATACATAAAGATGAGAAGATTCCTATGGTGGCTATCACAGACCCGAGCATAGCAGTTGGACGAAAACCCAACTTTTCCGCAAGTATTGACGCGAAGGGTCCTAAATGCAAAGTCTCGGTTGTTAGATATTTAGCTTAAGTACATAATTTGATGCAACAGCACCTTACCCATAACCAAAGTAAGTCCAAGGAGAATACTGCCCACCGATTGGTACTGTGTCTCTGTGATCCCACTAGGTTCGAAACCAATAACTGTTCCGTTTTTAGCCGTTATATTCTTTGGCGTTGTCAACGTTTCATTCAGCACGCTGTAACTTAAGCTGATCCCGTCAACGATGAAATTAGTACAAAATGCTGCGAGCACAATAACCCATCCCCATACACCCTCGGGGGAGTAGTACTCTTCTTTAAAAATGAAGTCTTCTTCCGAACCCTTCTCCTTCTGAAAGGAAGAAATTTTTTTTTTACATTATTGTGGGTGTACCCAAACCGTAGTAACTAAACTATGGACATACTTCATATGATTCTTTCTTAACCAACGTTTGTAGCTGTACATGGCCACTTTGCGCAAAGTCGTTGAAAGCATTTTCACTTAATTTCATTCTTTTAGTGTTTACCGACAAAAAAATATTTTGAATGAAAATTGTAATTATTGTAATGTTTCTCCCTGCGATATCTGTGCACTCCAGTTATAAACTAACAGACAAATCTGTAAATGCGTTATTGGTTTCTCAAAAAAGAGGCGAAGTGGTTCACAGTGTAGGTGGCTAAAACACCTTGACCGCTTCTAGTTTCAGTACAATTTCTAACAAACGTGCACATTCTCTCAAAAGTGGTCTATTTTATCGCAACTGTTTCATGTACAGAATCACGTTGTAATTAGTTGTTACAAGCGAAGCAAAAGGAGAAATAAAACGGGAAACATGCGAATTTCTTAAAAACCTAGTGTACCAAACCGACCATAACTTCTGGAAGGCCATATACTACTTACATTAGTAGTCCCAAATGAGCAGCTAACCACGACATTTACATGGTCACAGTATTTACTCATTTCTCCACAGCGACTAATTTCACAAGCAATAGGCCTTATGACCTCAAAATTCTTTACCATTCTCATGGCAGCAACGCTCTATGTTTTTACAGTTTCCGTTTCTTTGGACTTCATGTGATCCGAAATACGCGTTGCTAGTTTCTCTGTTACACATTAACTTTGCGGTTCATCTCTACTTTGTTTTACAGAAGGCCAGACAACCGACCGAATGAAAGAATTAAACATGAGAGAACGTGAGTTTGACATTATGTGCTTACTTTACCATTAGACTGGGCTCAACTTTGCTTTTGTTTTTTTATTGCAAGAAACTCCATTTTATTTAACTTATTACTCCTCCTTAAAACTGAGAATTGTGTGGGTTTGATATGACGTGATTCGGATCAAAAGAAATGATATAACAATTTGACATTTTATGGAGCTACCTCCTCACGTTGTTTCTCCTTTGTTGATACAATACAACATTTTGGCAAGATTCGTGCTTCATAATAATCATCGTAAATTATCTCAAATAGTCTAAACATGTGAATTTAACAATGTTAAGAGCGAAATGAAACACGAAAGCTTATCAATCATAATGAACATGGTCATTCCTTGCTTTATTATTCACCTCACCTCCAACAAGCAAGCCTTTCGCACGTGTAACATAAACTCCTTCAATGCTCGTAGTTGGAAAGCGCACGTTATATGCCAGCACACACACCTAGTTCAGTGTGGTGATTGCTTGAAAATGAAAATCTTTATATTCTATAACGACGAAATAAAGTGCACTACGACCTACGGTTTTGTTAAGCACTTAGTAAATTTTTCAAGGTTAGATTCTAGTCCTGTATAATTCATACTGAAGCTGATGGAGACAAAAGCTGATGATGTTATGTAGGTTTGTCAAAACGACGAATTATAGCGCATTTCGTGTAGAATTTATAAAATCCTTATATTGTGATACCTAGATGAAATGTGGCATCACATAAAGTATTTATTTACCTCGCCATCCAGGCCTTCAGGTTTCAGCGACTCGAGAAGTTGAAAGCCACTCGAATTGGGCTGCAGGCCAAGCTTTATTTCACTAAATTTCCGAGAGCTCTTTCGATATTGAACAGTCTGAATTTCATCCGTAGCCAAGAAATCGGTTGTTCGAGGAAGATTATAATTCTGTGCCATGACTTAAGCGCTCGTAGAATGCGTTTGGAATGGATTTTAAGAAAGAAAATACATCTATCGGTTTGTCGTCACTTCTGTCCAGCAGATTGAAAACTGCGCTAAACCTCAAGGAATTGGCTCAAGGAGTTCTTCAAATAGACAGCTCCATTTGAGGAAATTAAAAGTTTTAAATAGGCATTTCAAGGAAAATTCGACATATGCGGTTGTACATCAGGAAACCCCAAAGTACATAACATTAGTTAAGTTGCTAACTTTAAAGAAGACAAACCATACAATGTTGTCAAATATTTGCGTTATATTATTATGTAATTGTAAGTTTCCATGATTAATTCATATCGCGAAGTAGGAAAATTTTCTATGTGAAAAAACTTACAGACATCGTCTTGTCGTCATGAAGTTATTGAATGTCCTAACATCCTTCCTTGCCGATACCAACTGGTATAATGTATGAGTCATGTTAATGCAACTAACGAGTATGAACGGATTCCCCGTTTCACTTTTCATATTTTCTCTCCAAAAATACAGCTCTATTTGATTCATGACATTTTGTTTCTTAAATGTCTGATTTGGTAGAATGCTAATAATAACCAATTGAAACAATTTCGCGCAAATTGGTCATTGAATTGAAGCGGTTCATATGACAAATTACGTTTCGGTGAGGTTATATAATATGCTCACTTACATAATCGCGAATCTCACAGTAGATACAAATATCTTTGAAAGGTGAATGTATCCGTGGGATACAGAAGCGAATGCAATTTTTCCTGTCAATCGAATAAAGCTTCACCTTTTTTCACATTTTCCAAAGCTTCAAAAGAACTCCAACTAGACAAACATCAGATGAAAAACTGCTTCGTACTTCTACAATTTCATTGTCGTACTGTTTCAATTCTAGTCTTTCGTAAGGTTGTTCCAAATGAGTTCATTTGTAGAGATCAAGACTGAGTTGGAATCGTTCGCATGCTACAAGAATTCTCAAAAAGAAAGCAAGTCCGATGAGACAGGAAACAATGAGAGTGGGCCTTGGAAGGACCATGGTGAAGAAGAAGCACTCCGAGGAACATTAGAAACCGTCAGTATAGATTTTCATGTTGTCTAGAGCTTAAAAATGCACTAAAATAAAACGTATAATAAATTGCTGATTTTCCAGAGGCAACATGCGTTTTACGACATCTGGCATGAGTCGCTCGACCCGACAGCCCACCGTAAATCCCACCAAGGGAAATGGGCTAGTACGAACGCTTGGTTGATTGACTGGAAGAAATGGCCGCCTAACTACCCCCCATTCGCAAAAGGAATAAAAATCCCCACCAAAGAGGCTCCTCAATATGACCTTCGACTTTCCTCCGCCGGAAATTGGGAAGAGATTGAAGACGGTACAACTGTCGTACCTGTGCACTATGCACAGAGAAAAGTTTTTGACGATCACGGAGGCCACTTGAATGCCCCGAGGAGTAATATCTTTATAGTAGGCATCCGCATATCTAAAGAAATCTCTATTTTCATCTTGAAACGTCAGCTAATCAAATCAAATCATATTCGATAAACAGGTCAAACCCTCGTCATTGGTGTTCCTCCATTCCAAAGTTGGTCAGTCCTACACTCGTAAGCTCCATCTCATCAACACGGGCAACGTGTCTCGGAGAGTTACCATATTTCCTCCAGCCAACTCTTGCTTTACTGTGATGAGGAACTCGGACCAAAAAGACCTCATATGTCCTGGGTTTCACCATACGATAACAGTTACTTTTCGCCCCAAATCTGCAGAAAGTATTAACGAATCGATACTCTTTCTTGTGGAAAAAGATGGGTCGATAGTTGTTCCTCTAATGACCTCGGTCGCTCCCCAGCCCATTTTAGAAGTTGAGGAGTGGAACTGTGGCTGCTGCGTTGTTGGAGTTCATCGCACGTCAAAGTTTGAAATACGAAATATCGGTGGTGTCGGTCGGTTCTGGATTATCAGCGAACGTGAGTTCACGAACGAGTTTCTCGAGTGCTATCTCAAGTTCAAAAAGGACCTTATCAAAGACTCAACGCGTGAATTGGTTAAAATGCACAAGGAAGCTTTCAATGACTACAGCGACATGAGTCGCACAACGATCGAAAACAGGCGAAAGTGTGACTCCATGGCTGACGTAGACAAGCCTTGTCGGAAACTTAAACCTAAGATATTTACCAATTGTTTCCGGGTTCAACCGAGCTGCTTTCGACTCCAGAGAAATCAAGGAATAAGAATTAAAGTAAGATTCCAGCCGAATGATGCATGCTTTCATTGTGAAAAGTTATGTATCCTTTGTGACAATGGACAAGTACGATGGATCGCAGTGAAAGGGATTGGAATAGAAAGAGACAGCGACAAGCTGGTTGAACTGAAGGCGCCTTGGACCGGTCCACCTGTAGATCTCCCCACCGACCCACGGACAAAACATGTTCTCGACTGTGGAGACATGGTGGCAGGAGAGGTTTCCACCTTACAATTCTCGATTATAAACAAAAGCTGCATTCCATTGTACTTTTTCTGGACTATAAGACCAGTGCTGACAAATCCGGAGGCAAGCCCGGATAAAGAGCAGACTTCATTTATGGGGAGATTTTTCGAGACGACCATCTATGATGTAAACAGACAAGATATAATGATAAACGAGTATGCAAATGAGAGCAACGAGGGTGATGTCGAAATGACGGAGTTTCCCTTGACAGTTTCTCCGGCACAAGGTCTTATAGAGCCAAACAACGAGTACGGCATAACATTTTCAGTCGGGTGTCCACATCGAATGGGATACCACGCTTGTGTAATTAGCTTGTTTGTAGAACAAGTCGATGAAGAGTCAAAAGAGGCTGTGCTGACAACACTCAAAGGAATTGGAGACGGCCAGTTGCAGAATCCACTCGGAAAAGTAGATTTTTTAAATCTCGCACAGAGTGACGATTCAGACAGTGGAAAGGAAGTTAAGTCGAAACACGACGAATTCGTACAACTCCATCCTCCTCCGCAAACATCTGGTGAAAACGAGGAAGACGGGGAAGACAATTTTATTCCTTTGAAAGATTATATAGCTCAAGTGAAAGATTACTTGAGTGATCAAAATGGTAGTACAGTTGAACAAGACCAAGTGCTTCCGTTGGCCGTAGCCAAACGTTCCAGTCATCAACAAGTTGGCCGGCCTAAAAAGCATTCCGAGGTCTATTATGGATTGGTTCCGAACTCGAACGGAACTGGACCGAAGCCTCAGAGAAAAACAAAAGTTGAAGGAGAAATACTAGAAGAGCGATTGTCAGCTGCAAAAGCTGAATTCACCAAGAAAAAAGAATCGATAAATATTCACTACTTACCAGAGAACTACAAGGCGGAAAATGAACGTCATATGCATCAGGGCCATGGTGTTTTCGAGGAATTGAAGAACTACACCGAAAACATGCTTCCTCAGTACAAAATGTGGCCAAACAGGGAGAAAGTGCTATGTCCAGTGTCAGAGGTAGAAATTTGGCTGAACTCAGTTCCTTTAGATGTGACATTTTCCCCTCCGATTCTGCTGGTTACTGGAAAAGTTCCGAGTGTGGTGGAGAGGCTGGTGCAAGTTAGGAATGGAACTTGTCATGATATCGATGTCAAGTTTCAAAGTATCAATCAAGTCCCAACTGGATCCATCACATATTTGCCACAATGCCTGACAGTGAAGGCATATGAAAGTGCAGGTCTCAAAATATTTGTGCACTTTTCCAAAAGTGGAGAGTATCGTGGTCTTCTGCATGGCTACATTCATCTTCCANAGTATCGTGGTCTTCTGCATGGCTACATTCATCTTCCATTTGCTACTATTCCATGTTGTTTGACCGCAAGTATCCGTGGGTATGGCCCATTCCTGGACGTGATTACACCCACATTGAACTTTGGCATAGTCCCGTTCTCTTCAGAAACTATGAAAACGCTGGCAATTAGGAACCCAGGGGACCGACCTGTCAAGTGGGCTGCTCGTATTTCAGCGCTGGGAATGCAAGATGAAAATAAGCGGGAGATTTCCGGCCACCAGACCAGGATTAACGACAAACGTCTTCTGAGACTGTGGCCGCAAAAGGGGATTATAGATCCTGGGGAAACTCTTGGCATCCAGGTTTACTTTTGTGCTGAAATGACTGGCGAAGTTGCAACTTACATCGAGGTAACTGCAAACGAAAACCCAGAGGGCTGGAAAAGCGTTCCGGTCTATGCAGAAATCGAATTACCAGCACTCGTTCTTGAAAATGGGCTCATCAAATTTTTAGCTGATGAATTTCTCCGCGACCCAGTCCAATATCGCAAAGGTCACATCATCAATCCCAGTGGATTTAGTGTCCACTACAACTGGCAGTGTCCATTAGGGAAGAGCAGCAACCTTTGTAAAATTAAAGTGGTGCCAAGAAAGGGAGTAGTTTCTCCTAAGACAAAAGTGGAGTTTACAGTTATCGTCGAGTCTCTTTCTCCCGGGGAAGAGTTGGAGCTGGACAACTTATTTTTGACATGCTGCGTGGAGGGCATGAAGGAGCCCCTGGTCCTAAAGGTTGTTTCGAATTGGAAAGATCTTGAAGTAGTAGCATGTATTTGAATCCTGAATAAACCAATAAGCTACTCGAACCTTTTCGTTACGTATCTACACACAGAGGCTATCGACAAGAGAGCATATCGATGTTATCTTTTCACTAAGGTATAATGGAAGAAACGCAGTCTGCACTGATGAATCACGTGCTTAACACAGTTTTTTAAAGCATACACGTTCACTTAATATTTTTTGTACTTAGTACCTTCTAAATTTTCCATTTCCTTCGTAGCTGCAAAATGAATGTCAAAAAATACGGAAATGCAGCCATGTCATAATATTTTCTGATCATCATAATTTGATATGAACACGCATCGTTCTTTCTAAGCACTATTTTATCTAAAATATTAATTTCGACACGACCACGTCTAAAAAACTAGTTTCGCTAGACTTTTGACAGCTAATAACATTTATGACATAATTACTAGATATATTTAATGATTTTTGCCCTGTGGACAACGGTCATTGAAAGAAAACGGTTTTGAAGAAAAAGGGGCATGCTGTTTGAATAGGATGCATAGGAAGATGTATTGACTCTAACGGAGCTTCCGCACTAGCTACCTGTCATTACATAAGTACTTAATTGAATGATGCAGTACTGCACATGATTGAATATTGAGGACTTTTTGTCAGTGGAGGAAGATTTTATTAAGAGAAACCTGTTTGCACTTGTTGCACTGTATATTTCGCTGAATTTAGTCTAACCTAGTGGCTTGATTTCTTTACGAACATTGCATTTCGTCGACAAAAAAATTGTTAACGTAAATTCTTGTAAAAGTTTAGTAGGCATAAACTGCACAAATCATTCTTACATGTGAGTCATGAGATGACCAAGTCAACAATTAAACTGTTGCATAATATCAAGACATGCTGAATGAATGCAAAAGGTTTTGAAGGGAAAAAGGAAAACATGCGAGGAAATATTTTCAAGAGATTCACAAGAATGTGTGTGTGCTAGTTTTGCTGTATTTTTAAGTAATTGATGAGGTAAACTTCACAGTTTCAAAGTTGACTGGGGATTGAGAGCAGAGCTTACTAGCACCGGTGTAAGTGATGGAAAATCTGACAAAATATTTTATAATACAATCTTTTTGAGGACATATTCTCAACTCGTTGTTTTTATGTACATAGCTTTACGTGTGTGACAAAAGTAACAAACCCGAAGACAAGGAGTCAGTTTGCAAAATGAGTGTGTTGGTAAGTTTGGGGTTTATTTTTGGGATGGAGAAAGTATTGAAAATTTTTAGTAATTTGATTCGACTTTGTGCTCGTGCGTAGGTCTATTTTTGTGTTCCATTGGTTGTAACTGGTCAACTAATTGTACGAAAGGAAGTTGACAGTTCCCAAAGTCAAGTTTACCCTCAGTATCAGCTATACCACATTGGACAATCGCAACCGCAAAACGTTTTCCTATGTAAGGCAAAATAATACTTCCACTTCATTTGTTGGAAATTATGTTGTACAATAATAGTGTGTTGGTGAAACCGTGACGTGATTTCATATGCTTTCAGCTCAAGTGGCTCAAGAGCAGAATGAACCAGACACGGCCAGCCAAAATCAAGCACCGTCTGTAGGAGCCCCACCTAGAGGAGGCAACGATCCTCCATTCTCTATTTACAATTTACTACGGGACAAAAATTTGAGAAATGCTCAGTCCTCTTCTTCGCCCTCATTGAGAGAGAACAGAGAGCAGCAGAATTTTATGAGTGTAAATGACGGAAATTTGCAAGCAATAGATGGACCCCCTCAAAATGATGAACCAATGAAGCAATTTCCGCATGTCACATTATCACCTCCTATGTTCTTAGTGCAAGATCAAGCTACTGGACAGTTATTTAAGGCTCAAGGTCTTCAATTATACCAATCTCCGGTTGCCCCCCAAGCACAACTACTAAATGTGGCACCGAGTCTGTCTCCATTATCTGGACAAGTTCATATGTACAATCACATTATATTGAGGCAACCCACGCAAGCTTACGTCGATCCATCTGCGGGTGTTGTTACGATGTATGCACCACCGTCTTCCACTGCAGCACCTGTTTACAGACCACCGTCTTCCGCCCAAGCGTCAGTTTATGGACCACCGTCTTCCGATCCAGCGCCAGTTTATGGACCACCATCTTTCGCTCCAGGGCCAGTTTATGGACCACCATCTTCCGCTCCAGCGCCAGTTTATGGACCACCAGCTCAAATTCTAAACAACGCTATTCTCTCTTCAGTGCATGGCCACGTTGTTCAAGCAGTGGGCGAACCAGCTTACTCATCTGCACTTCCTCAAACCCTCCTTGTCAAAGCTGTACCAAATTTGGTGTCACACGCACAAGTACTTAAATCCCCCACAGGTTTGGTCTACCAACAACCATTGCTTACAGCTGCAGCTCCATTAGGAATCAGCAAAGGACAATTGCTATCCCGCC
>VICI01000107.1:0-62277 GCA_019593645.1 Akabosia matsudoensis | reverse complement strand
ATGAATGAATGTGCAATTTTTAATGATATTAAGTTTTATATTTTAATCTAGCGCTGAAACCTACCTGAATACAGTAAAACATGTACTGGCCACCAGCATCCGCCGAGTTTTCCACTTTGGGAATGGTCACGTTTCGAAAGCAACATTTAATCTCAGGTACAGGATCATAATTCGTTCTGAAAAAATTAAAAGTAGAGTTTTGAGAGCTTTTTTGTGAATGTAGAGAAGTACGCAACTTTAGTTAAAGTAGTAATTGAGTAAGTCAATAAGTGGGAAGTACCTCTCCTCTATTATTGTACTTTCAGTTTCTGATGGGATTAGTAAAGGTTCGTTAAACGAAAAGCGACTACTCGCTTTACTATTGTCCATGGAGGACGTGCTACTCGGCGTGGTGTGCGACTCGGACGCGCACGTTTCTGAAATGACTGGGATTCCTTCGTCGATCGGTGCCTTGTCGGCAGATGACGTGGCTGCGGAGGGAGACGAGGAGGGCGGCGACTCAAATACGTCCCCGTCTTCGAGTGCGGCGGAGAGCGGGGGCGTACAAGACTTTCGTCCTTTTTGCTCGAGGAGGGACCTCAGCTTAGCTATACTTGCGGCAAAGTCCTCAGGCTCTTCGTATACTGGGGAGCGAGTTGGCTTTCCGTCCGAGTCGGATTTGAACTCGTGAGAGCAAAGTTGAAGCTGGTCCTGGCTGACTTGCCGTCGACCTTGGTCCAAGGCCCCGTCTAGAGAGAGCGTGCTCGACTCGAAGTAAGACGTGGAGACGGATTTGGGCTTGCTCGCCTCATCGAATGAATAATAGTGAGAGGGCTTGTGAGGATCCGAAGGGCTGTCGACTCTCACATCTGTTGTGTCTTCGAATGGGACAATATGAGAACTGACAATATCCGTGTCCATGGCTGGGATTGACTCTGATATTGGATCAGATATAGATCCGTCGACGAGGACGCTGTCGCTTTCCGTATTTGTATGGCTATCGCTCTCCGATATCCCCTCCAAGAGGTGGCCCAGCTTAGACACTTTCTTTCCCGGCGGCTGGTACATTTGACAAAATCCCATGCCGGTTTCATCCGTGTAGCACTCGCTTGGCAAAAGGGGAAATGCCGTTGTTGTCATTACTGTGCCTAGAGCAGTTGTAAGGGTCCTCAGGGTAGTTTGCGACGGCTTCAGAAGGGGTTGGAGCTCTTTAGGTCGTTTGAAGGAGTACAGGCCCGGCTCTGTTGGGATACTTAGCTGGGGAAAGTTTTTGTCTGGTTTCGGGCTGTCTGAAGTTCCAGTCGTGGCAATAGATGACTCTCCTCTCGACTCAGACCCACTTGAAGGCTCGTCTATGGACGAGGATATTGTGTCGAAAAAGTTTTTTACGTCATCACCTTTTCCAAAGGAATCCTCGTGGCCACTGAGCGACCTTCCGCCAGAACTACTCTGGGATTTTTTGGTTGGTGTAGACTCCCCTGTGGATGGTGGCGGCGGACATGTTGCTGTACTCTCGACGGCATCTTCTGGGAAGATGTTTACAACTTTAGGAGACTGCTCAGGCAGAGGTGACGCTGGGGAGGAGCTGTTTTGACTGCTGCTCCCTGTTATGTCTACACTCATACTGCCAGAGCTCAACAACGACATGATTGCTCCATTGATCCAGGATGGGTGGCAAAGGAGGTCGGCGTAATAGAGTATAAAATTTTTTACAATGATCCCAGCCAAAAGTTGACACATTACAGGCGAGCTGAGGTCTGGGACAGACAGCTCCTCGAGGACTCGAGTGACCAGGATTTGGTAGCGTTTGGAGACTTCCTTTGGATCTTGGAGAAAGGGATGGACAAAACTGTTTGAAAATCAAATTAAACTTTATATTCGAAGGTGTATCAGAATTTTTTTTTCACAAAAGATATTGGTTTGTGGATTATTTGTGTACTTGAAATTTTTTAAAATCTCTTCCCCCGTCGGAAGCTGAGATTTTCCAAGCGCTTCCGTGTACTGCTTCCAATGAAGATGTATAATTTGGATAGCTTCCTTGGCAAAATCATTCCTGTCCACCTATCGCAAAACCCCCGTAGGAAAGTATGTAAATTTAGGTTTGATTTGAATAAGTGACAATTGAGACTGACTTTTCATAAAATAATGTGCATTTCCTGTACCGTTTTAAGTTTTTCCCCGAGTTGTGTAAAGACGGCATGAATTATAGCTTTGCATTGTTCTAGAAAGCTCCTATCATCACTAATCTTTGTGTACCATGGGCAAACGTATTCCGCGACAATTGCGTCAATGGCCATGTCGAGCTGAGCGTTAATCCGGAGGGACAATCCTTTGTTGTCCACGTCGAGTTCGAGGGAGGAGACCGAGTTTGGGTAAGATTTCCCTTGACCCTCCCCCCTCCATCCTCCGGACTGGTGACGTTGGTGGATAACATGGGTGATAGGGAAAAATGCGAGGTAGCTGCGAATTCTGGTGAGGGCTCGGGGACACGACGGAGTGAAAGTTGAACATGTCTCCGACCAGTTCCCTGTGGACGGCGAGGCAGTCCTCAGGTTGGAAACAACAAGGACCACAGCGAGCGTGTAGAGTAACAAAAATATAATCTGCGTCCAGGACAGATCCCTCCACAGGAGATCCCCATAGCCGGTCAGGTATGTGGCAAGTAGGCCGAGTACGATTCCAGTCGCTCCTGCCTGGAGCCAATCGCCGTTGTTTCCTGTTGAACACGGTCCTGGGGAAGATCGGGACAGCCAGCGACGGAGGATCGCGGTTGATCCGTGAGACATTTAAAAATCACCATTCTAAATGCAACCATATTGTTCGAGAAAATTATATATTAAACCAATTAGGCTTTTTAAAATTTTATTGTATGCTCAAAAACATCTTACCAGACTCATACAGTTTTTTATTTCAAGTGAGGAGAACTCAGGTCTAGCTTAGATTGTCCATTTTCATATGTTTGGAAGCTTTTTTTCATCGAAAAAATTCCGGGAATTTCGCAGTCTTAAGGTTTAAAAAAATAAGTCGTTAAAATAAACTGTAACAGGGTTAGCACACAGATTATTATCCTGTTGCCATTTCCTCCAAGTTGCCAGGAACATGACCAGCAGCAGCTGTTGGAAATGTGGGCTTAACGGCTATGAATACCAACGCCAACTAAAACTATATTACACGCTTGGAAAAGGGATAGAAAACATTTGCGGAGAAAGCGAGAAAAATATGAGCTTTCACTCTGGGAAAAAGTCGTATTGAAAAATTGTGGGAGCTAATGGCAACAGTAGACTTATTCATAGGTTTTGTATAGACTTCGGTTGGTTCCGGAAGCACACTTCATGTCGGTATCTGCCGAGGATTTTTTTGGGCTAAAAAAGGGAAAACAAATCTTGTAAATGTTTTTTTGTACCAACTTCCTCTCCGATGTTAGGTTATGGACGTGTTTTGATAAGGTGGCAAACTGTTGGTGAACAATGGAAAAATAGTTTTTTTTAGAGATTTACTACGTCGTCGTAAGAATTACTAAGACATTTTATTGAAGCTTTCGATCGTATGCTTTCTCAGGCTGTGGAACTTTCACTGAGATGTTTTCTCCGTGGAACTGTTTTGTTATTGAGTGCGTAGGCGAGAAGAGAAAAAGAATTGAGCTAATTTTTTTTTTTGTGAGCAGAAATTTCATGCCAAGACGGGTAAAGAGCAGAGAAGGAAATAATATACAATCATTCCAGAGTGGTAGTACTTAGGTTTTCGGGTGCTGGCATTTCAGAAATTAGCTTACTTGAGCTAGTAGGAAATGGCTTTGGAATCTGCTTGAAACACGTAATATCCCGTTATTCGCGTTCTAATATACAAATAAAGGTGATAAACAAATAATAAGATGAAATTCTTCGAATTCCGAGAACAAAGTTGGTAATAAAACAAAGTACTTCTAGGCTGATTGTGTAGATGGAGTGCTTGGCTTGTTTAAAAAGTATTAGCTAAAATAGCCATCAACATTCTGGATCTGCGAAGTTGTGGCTATGTAGAGGCGAACTTGAACATTTAAATTACCCATGATGCAATTTAAGTGCAAAATATGGTAATGTTGGAAAAATTTCAGCTTTGAATTTATTATAGATTTAATGTCGATTAAGGTATGCATTAAAAACCGGAGGACCTACTTTTACTTAAAACTCTTTGTGCATGAAAAACTTTAGACGAATCTCCGGGAAATAGGGCTAGGAAGTTTTGGAGAGCGAGTCTGTGAAATAAGCTGAGGAATCGAAAGGAAGGGGGAAAACGCTAAAAATCATAAGGAGATTTGTTAATGTTCTTGTAAAATTGCTGGAAAGACAGTCAATCTACATTAAATAGCCATTTTGCGCCTGGTACAAAAACTGGTATCCTTCAAAAAGATGTCTAAATCTTCATTGCTGGGCGGTTGGCTGGTTGCAGTTCAAAGTTTAATCTGCAATTGAGGATTCACATTACGTGTTGGTACGTGCTGCAAATATTTAATTCAAATTCAGAATAGCTCAAACATGTTTGCTAAAAAAACATGCATAACACGATATTGAATATATTTTTGGATGCTACTGTGCTTATAATACGTGTACGGTAGTCGGTTGCTAACGATTACACATTGAATACCATTTTGAACATGTTTTATCTTTGAATAAATTGCTCACAAGCGAGTTCTATTGCAATAAAAAGATGTATTGATGGGTGTCTTCATGGATTTTTACTGTCCGTCGAAGAAAATCTCTGCAATTTTACATGCTTTCACCGCATTCGCTTTGAAGGCTTCAACAGTCACGTCGTTTCCATTGTTTTAATGAATGACCAGCGTGAAACATTTTTTATGGATGGTTTACAAAAAGTCAAAAACGATGTAAACCTGACCAAGCGAATCTTGTAAACGAAACGAGTTCATTTAAGATAAACCGTGCTTTGCAACCCAGCTCATTAACAAAAACAGTTTGATTATCTAAACAGTTCTTGGTTTGCTTAGCAGGACTGCAACTTGGATAACGCCCAAACTATTACTAAATAATAATGCAAGAAGGAAAGATACATAGTAGTAATTACTAAGTACAAACGCTCTTCTTCCCATTCACAGAAATTTTTAAAAATATTTTTTTTAACAAGAATAAAAATCCGCCAAGTTTTGTGAATTAAAATGCAATATTCTAATCCCCGATCAAAATTTTTCTTGTTTGATTATGAAAGCGAATCCAAAAAAAGACTCACATGGAGATTCTATCCTCCCCCTTGATAACAGCTAAGTGAGTAATAATTGGTTATAAAAAACATCTTCTAGTGCACGCATCCCAACACGGGCTCTAAAGGGAACATAGTTCATTCATAAAAGAGAAGTCATGCCGGAATATAACTACAGAGCCGAGAAAAGAAAACATTGATAAACTGGTCCACTGATCGTCACCGTCGAAAAAATCTTGCATAACTGATGATAATCAGCAAGACAACTTTAGTTCTTAGCTCGACATTCTGTCTGTCCGTTGTGTCCAAACATAATTTTTGTAATGCACTGGGTCAGAAGCACAGCATTTTTGTTAAAATTTATGAATCTCGAATTCTGCAACCTAACTAAAGACGTTTTGCAGTTAAGCACATCCATCCTTTATTTTCGTAGAATGGCAAAATATATGGTTTTCTTGAGCTCATACACGTCTGTACGAAATTATTGTTATACAACTGAGGAAATGGGAATCCATCCCACTTCCGATTTAATATTATTCGTATTCATATTTCTTGAAATACAAAGAATTAGGAGAATAGAAACCAGAACGCAAGGAAGGAGCTCCTGTGCTCGCCTTCATTCATTAAAATTCAGAGGCACACGCAAAAACCTGGCTTGTCCAATTTAGATAATTCTCGGTTTTATGATGGCGTTACGCTCCACATTCATGAATAAAGGACTTATAAACAAGTACACAACTGCAGCTAATATTGATGTGCGTTCACCTCACACACGAGCTACGCTCCAGGCATGACAGTCCTGGTCTTTCGAGTCCTGACAAGCCGACCGTTCCATTTTTACACATGCACACATGATTCCATGATGATTCCTTAAATTATATAAAAATGTATATGCAGATAGACAGGTGCAAATAGAGTAGTACTCTGTTTCCGTCATATCATAATTAGCGAAATGAACACTAACAACAATAGAAAATATGATTGAAATATAATTTCTGCTAAAGATGCCTTTTTTACTTCCCGGTTGAGTGTTTTCCTTAATTAGTCAGTTTCTTGGATGATCGACAAGATTTACGAAGAAAGATCTTATTTAGAAATGACAGAACTATAGCAAAAGAAAACTCTACGTTGCGTGGATTGAACATTTAGTATTTTTAGCCAATGTAAGACAGAAGAAAATCGTGAATTGAAAGCATCCGAACAATATGTACAAAATTCGAATGTTATGTACGTCTGAATAAAAATAGTATCCTTACAATTAAAATCGTTCAACATGAAACAATTTCCGTTTGAGAAGTAAAAAACCAGTCTGAGCGTCCAGGATCCATACTAATTGAAATTCTTTTGATTCTTATATAGCCACTGATTATTTTACAATAGTGAGAACCTTGAGGGTTCTTCAGGGGCTTTATGTTGATGAAAAATCTATTTGATTGCAACTGTCTGTTTTGAACCCAAAAATACTTTCTATTTTAGAGTTCAATATCAAAGAATTTAAAAATCTGTATTAATTGTTGAGCCTCGTAGTATGCAATAAAAACTGGTTAAAAATTTTAGCTACATAATTTTGCCATGATCGGTTTTAGTAACTTTGTACCAGCAGTATACGAAACATTTTCATATCTCACATTGCATCTCGTTACATTATTCACCCAGTCAAGACGAAAGAATAGAAAACCAGTAACACAGGAACACAACCACCCTTGCATTCCTCTTTTAAATCCATAATTATCCAAAATCTTATTTTGTCCGAGATTAATTGTATGAAAAACGGCAGGTGTACAAAATAAACCACATCTAGAAAATTAATTGATTAGAAAATATGAAGCCTAATATGAACTGCAAACATGACTCTCAGCAATGCCTGCACGGAAATAAAAAAAATCCTGAATGATGGCGAAGAGGAATTCTAAAATGAATGTATTAGTACCTTTTATGTAGGTACAGTATGTTCTGCAAGTAATGGTATCCCTAATTTTGTCTGTCCGTCTGTGGACACTCTACAGGGCATGCCATTTGACCAAATTTTACTAAACTAGACGGAGCGAACCTGGTCGAACGATGAGTTATAATACTTCAATCGCTGTTTAGCTTAATCAGTCACAGTTGAGGGTAAGGCTCAGGGGTTAAATGTCTTGTTTTGGACTNCTTCAATCGCTGTTTAGCTTAATCAGTCACAGTTGAGGGTAAGGCTCAGGGGTTAAATGTCTTGTTTTGGACTAAACACGATGATTCAATAATAGGAAAGGTCTCAGTGGAGGGCTTTAAAATGATATTATTACTAAGCTTTTCCCTTTTTTCTGATTTGCTTTCTGCTACATGTCCGTATAGTTGCGGATTAACAATTAACAGGTTGCGTTGCAAATTTTTTTCTTGAAAAGTCGATTTGTAAGCTTCTCATCAAACAAAAAACTTTTTTAGTGGCTCTTAGTAAATAAAATCTATCACTCCATTAACTAGTTAGAGTCATGATTACGTACAATTAAACATTATCAAGAACTTTTTCAAGTATGCGCTGAGGTGTCATGGTTGAAGTTGAAACTTCTTTTCGTATTTTTGAGCTTCTTCTCGTCATGAGTCTTAACTGTAAGGTACTCCTCGTCAGTTCTTCATGGCTGTGATCCAGTTGATTATGCTGCGACGTGTATGCCTCCAACATCATCATGAATGCAAAAATCAGAGTAGAAATTTGCAAGTAATTAGTCTTTCTCATATCTCCATCATCTTTGACGTGCATGCGCTCTCTTTACTTCATATTTTTCGGACGTTGCCAGGAAAGTAATAAATACTTGCAGGGATTATAATTTCCTGAAAAAAACCTTACAAGTAGGATACATTAAATAATGTGTAATTAGTAATTATGGAAGACGCTGTCATTAATTTACAAAAAGGGGCGTGTTTTTCTATTGTATTCAGTTGTTATATAAGAAACATTTGTATTTCTACGTTGTAATTGCAGCGAAACCATATTTTTTTTCTCCTGGAATCGATCAATTGATATTTTAATCTGTTTTCAGCAATCCTAAAAACGCCCAGTGCTTATCTAAGTTTCCCACAGAAGCTCAACAATTAATATTAATAACCTGAAGGTTGCTGTGTGGTGATTTGCCGTACGGGGAGGGGAAATGATCAATAAGGTGTAAGGTATTTTCAATAAGGAGGGGGAAGTTTCAGCAAAGGAACATCGTAGGTTGTAAAGATTTTTTTTCGTCCCAGGCGGCTAATAGCTTAGATAAAAATAAATGGGTAACCTTTTTATCAAATGCGGAAAGCTTGTACTTGGAGGCAATGTATGTACTTGTTATCATTATCATAACAAAAACGAGTAGAGTTTGAGGTGTGTATTCCATAAAAGCCATTTTAATATTCTGTTACACTTTACTTCTAGTACGCAGTAGAAGCAGACTACTAAAAGCCATGAAATAAAATATATAAAAACGCTTATTAAAGTAGACGCAATGCCGTTTGGATATTATTATTACAATCCACCTCGTGCCATTTATTAGCAGCACACAACGATTTCTCTTTTGGGAAAGTAACGACATGGAAAGCTTCAATCTAGTCAGCCCAGATCAGGTTTAGCAATAGACGCGGCTCACCACGACTTTCCCTGGAAACTAAGCAGCTCTTTGTTATGAGAAGCATAAAAAAGATCAGTTTTATAACACGAACAAGTAACGATCATTGGATCAGACAGATTTTTTTATTGGTTAGTGTTATGTATGCTGGCAGGATACAATTTCCTTTTGGCCATGTTAGTTGGCAATTTTTGAAGCTGTTAATATAATGGAGGAATAATATGTGAACGTCTGGTTGGAAGGGACAACCTTGATGGATCCGTCGTTAAAGTTTATTCTCAGGATCGTTGTTATAAGGATGCATTTAATTATAATAAACTGAAATCAATTTTGCTCCTGAATGGACTCTTTTCTTCGATAATATTGGCGGATATACAAAAATCTTTCCTGTTTGACGGGGAAAACAAAGTGCTTTGGATAGGTCAGCTAATCAGCAATATTCTTAAGCTATCGGTTAGTAAATCTCGTGGAGATGTGGGCAGAAGACGGGAAGCAGCTAATAATAATACGGGAGCGAAGAAACAAATGTTTTTGGTTTTTTTGGCTTTATTAAATAAAGCTTCTAAAATAGAATATATAGTACAGGAAGTAATAACAAGTCATTGATCTGAAAAAAGCAAATAACTTCTATTAAATCTGAGCCTACATCCTTTCTGCAAATCATTTAATAGAAAGTATATTCGTCCTAAATTTAGTTAAAAGGAGGCATAAATTGTTCCGATAAATACAAATTTTGGAAGCGCATGTAAGCTTTTTGTGAAAACAGGTATTCGAGTAGAGTCAAACTTTGAATGTCATGAGGGTTGTATGAACGTAAAACAATGTTTGTTTGACTTTTGTAAACCGCCGTTTCTATTTGAATAACAAATTGAAATCAGTTTCTTCTCTGAAGATAGTATGCTACTTGCAACATAATCACCATGATTGTTTCCTTTCCATAAAGTTCAAAACAAGAAAAACGACTCTCAGCCGTACATCCTGTCCTTTATCTATATTTTAATTTCTCTCCGAAAATAGTTAGAAGCGACGCGAGGTTTATTTTGAAACGGTGCAGTTTGGAGTCCTAGGCGAGAGTTGAAAAACTTGGGATATGAATGAGAACACGTTTCGACTACAGTCCTTTCGGTCAACTAGTTTTTAAGTTTTATGTAATTTAGTTATTGATGAATAACTTAAACTATCTGAGACAGTCGCGCTTTTTTACTGTGAAAGCCGATATAAAGGTGAAAGAACTTTGTTACCTAACACTTTGAAGCAATTGCGAAATGAGAAGGATTTTTCGCAATTTATGCTGCCAGTGAGAAAAAAAGGCAAGTGAGTTGTTTCCAGGCGTAGGCTTAGAGATTGTCATGCATAAGGAAAACTGCAGCCGCCGACCTTGCCATACATTATGTACTGCCGTGTAGTCGAATCACACAGGAAGGGCTCCAAGCCAAGGTTAATCGTTAATCTACTAGAACCTAAAATCATACGTTTTACTCATTTTCTAATAACTGACAGTATTAATTTTTAATGGGAAGTGTGTTGCAAATGAAGACTGACAATGAGTGATGTTAGCTATGAACTTGTATGTAAATAATCGTTATGAGATTGGTACATGTATTATGAATTGGCAACATATGGTGGCGAAGTCAAATTTACAAAAACAATGTATAACTTGTGAGAGGGAATAGATAACATGAGATTGCACTTTTCTTTAAATCTTTTCCCCGTGATTTGCTTTTCAAATTAAGCTACGTGTAGTTTTAAGTGAAGAAGATTGTTTCACCGTCACGTGGAAAGAAGCAGTAGGATTCATGGTTTCTGCTAAGTAAGGACGGTTGTTGTTTTAAAGTACGAAAAAGTATGTTTCAATCATTGCTGGTATTTTGGCATGTAAAAGAGCTTCCTTGTTTTCTTGCAACTTGGCTACACTTACCGTTTAATGTTTAATGTTCCTGATTCAATCTAGAGAAAAATCATCAGAGGTGACACTCATATTACCCCAAAGGTACACTTAACAAAATAAAGTAAAAGCCCAAACATGCTTTATTGATGTTCATCTCAAAAAGAAAGCTGCCAGAAGGGAAGCTTTGAGCACCTATCGAAGAAAGCTTGCGTGGGCGGATGATATACTCAAACAAGGAAAAATCTACAAAAGGTCGTTCATCTATTTCTTAATGGAATACGAAACAAAAACAGAGTAGGTACATGAAAAATATGGCGGAGAATACGATCTACAAGTTTCGATGTATGTCATATGTAAAGATCAAATAAAATAAAAAGATACTGATATAGAGGTCACTTTACACCTGATATAGATGGATAGCTTTTGTGTTTATTGTATTTTTTGACCTTTTCCCTTTAAAACCCTTTATGAAAATAAAAACCTATGAATGACAGCTGTGGCATTATCTTTATTCTAATTGACGACACGGCCAAATAAACTGCTCCTTGCAAAAAAGAAGGCAGCAGAGTGAAAGCTGTTGTGCAAGATATACTTCACGTGAACGCGTGTCGCTACGCTAGTCGGCAATCTTGAAGCTCTCGTGAGCCACTCGGTAAGGATCTCGTCTCAAGATTAAAGATAGGCAATAGTCTCAAGACTCAAAAGAAACCCTTAGCAAAAAAGAGCAACGTAATTTCTTTTGCTGATTTATTTCTCAGCCCACACACTTCAATACAATATATAGATAAAAAAGAATAGCTGTTTTTGAAAAAAAACCTAAAAACTTGCGTCATCCTTTAAAGACAATGGCCTGGACCCTCACAAAAATATTCAGATTGGGCAGAAGAGAACACTGTACACTGTAGATATGTGATCACCTCTGGGAACGCACACTGTCACACCAAGAACACTTGAGGTTACGCGTTTACACCAAACGCGATCCAAACTATTGACTACACTTGACTGAGAAACATAAATGGCTCATAAACAAGTGACTTTTTTGGGGATAAAGACGCGTCGATTGACTGTTGACTTTGTTATTCGCATGAGCTCACACTGATTGTCTAAAATACAAAAGCCGAGACATGCATTGGTCGCATCATCGTATCCATAAAAAGATTTTTGTTTTCCGGCTTGCTTAAGTTCATTTCTGAACGTTATTACTCCATGTTTTTGAGTTTTATGCAATTGAAGCACACAACCACCTCCTCCAGCCACCTACGAATGGATTCTGCTGCCCACATGGTTTTTATAAAACTCTCAGTATGGATGAGGCAAGATGGAATACTTTGACATTTTCTGTTTCAAAGACTTTCCCCAATCAGAACAAGGGAAAGGATGAAGGATGGTGGTGAGCATGGAAGAATTAAAATGCACCTGCCATTTCCTAAGCAAAACTTAATAATAGAGAACCTGCTAGCAATCTGCGTATCCATTAAAGCTCTTGAGGCAGTCTTGATGTCTCCCGTAAATTGATTACAAAAAGGGAAAACAAGTAGCAGACGGGCTACTAAACGGCGTAGTAAAAAGTTACATTAAAAGATATACGTTTTATACCATGAGTGATTCCAAATTTCCTTCAATTAGTGAAATACAAGAGGGCTACCTCCGGATTTTGTTTTTGCTCCTTATCATTATAGCTCAAACCATTTATGGATTACACGCTGCGTTGAATTAGTGTATATATTTTTTTTTTCATGTTTTTACCCATAAAATGAATTTTCACGAGTTGTAAACCTGAGCCGTACACGCTGAAGCAATTATTTCTTCCTTTCTTCAAAAACAGAAAAGTGAGTTAAGAAAACCTTATTGCAAAATGGTTAGGTAATGTTTGACTACAAAAGTGGCCCCTTTCACTGGTCAACCACAACTTAACCTTTAACTGTCTTGCTTATTTTGATAAAGCAGAACAGACAGAAAAAGGTATGGATTTGGTCCACTGATTTTGACAGTGAGCCAGAGTTTATCTCTGTGCCTTTATCTGTGTTATAACATTTTCCTGTTGCGCTGTTCGTTTTTTTGCACTTGGTTGTAATTACAACAAAATCTTGTTCAATGTATAGTTTTTTCCTCCTCATCTCTGATGTTTTCTTTTCTTTCTACTTGATTTTTACTAATGAAAATGATGAGTGCCCTCACACTCGCCAGACACATATACACACCGAGAGAGCAATGGCAGTCGTGTTTTACAAAGAAAACATTTTATATGTAGCATATTATATGTAAAAAAATAATAATAATTCACACTAATCTCTGTGCAAAAAAACTCTATACTACATTGAAGATTCAAAGCTGCCTACTTGGCTGGTTGAGTGAGGATAAGACATCTTCAAAATAATAATGAGTGGAGCGTACGATAACGTTACTACGCCACAACTTGCTTCTTTAAAACCGGGGGAATTGCCTAAGAAACAATTTCATTATGCTTCTACTGCTAGTGCTTCGTCATTTTCTTATCGGGACAATCATTTGCCTTGTTGTTTGTAAAAATTGTACTGCTCCTGTTGTTCTTCGCCCATTTGCAAGAGAGAGAGGACGAGAGAAAAAAACATTATTATATGGACGGATCCTTGCCGTAAACCAAGTTCAGTCTCTCTTCAGTCGGATGCATGAAAGCATCGCCAACATCAGCAGAGCCGCTCCAAGTTGGAGTCAATGTGGGTCGGTGTTGTGTGTTTGTGTGTGCGCTTTGTTCTCATGCTAGTCTTCATCTGGAAAGTCAAGCTACAAAAGAAATATGTCTTGTTCCAAAAAACACACACTTTGTATTGTTCAAGTTTAAATGCTGCATAGTGTTTATTACTGTTCATAGCATACACGTGGAAAAGGAATAGCAACTATGAAAATTATAAAATAACAAAATGGACGGCAAAAGCGGCTGATTTGTCTGGGACACTAACCTCAGTGACAACTTTGATATTTTCATATGAAGCTTCAACGTGCTTCAATTGGAAAGTGTGTAAAATAATGTGAAAGTTGAAGAATAGTTCAAAATGTAAAACCTCAACATTTTGGGTATCCCAACGGTTGACTTAATTCTGTGGAGTGATAAGGAAAATTAATACATGAAAATATGGGGAGAATGGATTGCGCCGTAAATCCTGGAGATAGTTATTGGAGGACAATGCTTTTGACTGGATTTTTGCTAAATTTTTTCATAGGCCAAGGTAAGTCAGTACAATATGTACTGTGTTTGTGTAAGGATAATAGCTATTATGATGAAAAAAAAACCTATGCTAATGCATTGTCATCATGAGATTGCAAATTTCTAAGGATTATTTTTTTGAGTGCTTGCTCTAAAGAAAACATTTGCAAAATGAACTACCTGCATATAAGAATACGCTTTTAGGGATTTAGCCGTTTGCAAAAAAGCACGATCAGTCAGTGTGTGTACAAGGAAAAGCTATCACAAGAATGCAAAAGAAAATCAATTATTGTTTAAACACTGATTCATGGAGGACAGTTAATGGTGGATGTAGAAATAAACAAATGACTTCAAATGTAGTTTGTTTTGCTTCGATTGCTCCGTCAAGCTAGTCTTAAGAGATGCCTTCAAGTCTCATGAAATTTTGTTAATCCTTAGCCGTTCACCCCTTCACTTTTGACTAAGCGGCAATCAAATAGATTCAGGACAAGAGTACCTCTTATTTAAGGGTTTTAGAATGCAACGGAAACTGTTTGTTTCAACATTTCTCTGGGAAACTCGCCCATGAAAGTGGTGTATGTCTACACCAAAACGATTAGTTAACGGGACGATCATATTCATTAGACAAATATCTCATTTAAGTCGTTTCTCTTGTTCTTCTCTCTTCATCTTTCTAGTTTTTCTTTAAAGTAGTACAGATACAAACGCTTACATTTATCTTTGACGACAAAGAAGTAAGCTAGAGATTCCACTAGCATTAAAATGCACCACTAATCTTCTTTTTTATTGTTAATTTTTATCGGTGCACTTGGCGAAAGATAAATGGCTGGTTTTAAGTAACAGATACACATTTTAACTGAATTTTTTCAATGCTAAAAGTTTACAAGTGAAAGAAAGGAGACACTTATTAAATTGTGCCACTTTAAAAAAGAAAACCAAAGCAATACGTGTCATGCGAAAAAAGGGAGATGGGCATATACTTTAGAGATCATTTTGGGAAGCTCTTTTAATGTGAAATATGTGTCCCCCGCGTTTCAATTTTAATCCCTTTACGAGACAGTTGAAAATTCTAATAGAATGTATTTTGGTTTTGAAAAGAGAAAGGCTGATTCTGTACCACCTTTTGCTGTTGGCAAGATAATCAAAATAATCAGACGTTTATAATGATAATGAGAGTATTCTAGAAATGACTCATTTTTCAATGTGCTGACCGACTAGGAAACAAAAAGTCTGGTTGTTACGTCTGTCATCACTAAATTTAACGATACGGGAGAGAGGCTTTCGTAATGTGTCAATCGTCACTTCTTTGGGGATTACTTAAAGATATCAAACAGAAATTGGTATAATTTTTTGTATACAATTTAAGGATAGCTTTTGAAGCCTACTATTCTAAACTTTTGTTTCTTTTTCGTGTAAAATTCATTTCTGTTTGTTCCAACTGTTCCAAGACAATTTTAAAATATTTATTGAAGTTTTCTTGTGCAAAACTACGTCATGAAACTTATGTATTATTTTTAACGTTTACTAGCACACCATTTGTTTCTTCTCTTCCCGTAGTGATTCATTGCAAGTTTCAAACAAATTATTGTTGATATATTGCCTTTCTTCTTGACATTTTGTTTGCAAAGATTCATCTTGCCAGGACAAGAGTTTTGTCTAATATTTTTCTTCAGAAACACAAAAAAATGCCCGAAAAATTTTACAGTTCTCTTGTTTGTCTTTTCTGCACACCGTCATTTGTTCAGTGTTTTGTTTTCACCTGACAGTATTCCGATAAAGCACGTCCCTTCTTGTGTAATCTTAAACACAAAATGTTTCTTTTCAATGGAACTTTTCCACTATCGGGCCTTTCCATTCACGCAAGTCAAACGTAAGCGTAAAAGTGATCAAAACATAAAAGTTTCAAAAATAAATGTATTGATACAAAACTTGACTCCTACTCTCTTATTCCCACTACAATATAACGTTTTGCCACCGAATCCGTTTCAAGAGCGTTTTTCGGTTAGAGTCTGTGTATCTGACTAGGCAAGTATTTTTTGCCACAGCAAAAGCAAATCGAGAGAAAAACTACTCGGTTTGTTCTTGGCATGATGAGTGGTTCAGGAAGAGCTTCAAGAAAAGCCAGTAAATCTGAAACTGTAGCTGTTTACCCTGTTAATTCAATAAGAACTAGAGAGGGTCATCATTGCGAGAAAGGGTTTGAGCAGCAGGAATCTACACGGATGGATGAATTATATCATGCGGTGCAAATCCAAAACTAATACACTTGCCTATATGAACTCCAAACTAAAATTTAATACAAAACAACGCACACGAGCCAGCCAAAACTAAAAGTGTAACAAAAAGAAACGAGTAGATTTTTATTTTTTATATTTCTTGTGTATTTTGCAACAAATAAAATCTTTTTGTAAAGTATTCGTACAAAAAAGTTCTGTTCAAGTAAGCTCACAAAGCTAAACATTATTACCGTAAAATACTTTTCGCTGAGGGTTAGTTAACGAAATGGTCCCTACATTTGTCTTGCGTATAATTCGGAGGATGATGATCAATGCTCATCATCATGAACGCAAAAGGCTGTGTGCGTGCATACAACTTAGAACTTTACCGCACAAAATCGTTTACAGACTTTTCAAGTTTTGAAGACAAGCTAAACAATGTGAAAGCTGTATACCTAGTCTTCATGCAAGCTCCCCATTAATATGATTATTATCATCGACAAAAATGTTGTATTCTTGCTCATCGCAGAAATTATTACAACACAAAATACATCTTTCAGAAGAGTTGTATTGCGCATTCTTTCATGCATAATAAATGATGTATGTGTACATGTACAGATACCCGAATAAGGTAGCTTTGAAATATATTAGCTCGAATCCCAGAAAAAAAGAGATCAAAATCCGACTTGAGATTTATTCAGAAATGTAATAAAAAATATCTTTATTTCTTCTGTCTAGCCGTTATCGGTGTGTACCGGAAATGGCTTGAAATATATTAAAGTTATAATCACACGAATAAATCGTATCAGATACTATTATAGGGATCAAAGAGTCCACGCATTTATCTAGCCAGAAACGGAAAATACAAATAATTTCAAAAATTGCTTTATTTGGTTTAAAAAGCAAGATTTTTGTGTACGGCTGGCTGTCCAACAAAATGAATGAGTCTAAACTATTTTTTTCTGTGCTCTTTATTAACGGGAGCATAAGGTAGTAAAGCATATTTATTTTAGAAAGAAGTAGGTGATTGAAATGTATACACTGGCAGATGTTCCAATTATAATGTATGCGACATTGTTTACCAATTCATTGCACTATGCCACTCATCTCTATTATGAAACCTCTACTACAAGCTGGTATGTAGTAAGCAACAAAATATGATAAGCACAGCAATATGATTTTGTACATGGGTTTCTGCCTTCAACGTGTTTTAATGGTTGTGCTTGAAATCTGTTGCTATTGTTGTACCTGTTGTGTGGTATGAAACTATTCAATTTAGAAAATATATAAAAACTCTCCATTAGAATTTAAATAGGAGTTTAGCAGAGAAATATACATAAAAAACATATTTCTCTCACGCAGTTTTCTTGTTGGCACGATTATTATCGTTATCGTTACTGTCTTTGCTGAGGAAGGGGCATAAAACTGTTGAATACAATCAACGAGGAGTACAAAAATAATTGACACATTGGTTTTGTACTTGACTGTATAAATAAGCAATAATTTGAAGCATTTTCCCCGGATTTTAGACGGTGGTGTTGCACCTGTTCGCCCCTTGATACGCATGCTCGTTCCTGATTTTTACCTGAGATAGCATTATCCAGGACACTGAAGTTCTCGTTCTAATTTTGGCTCAGTCTTCTATTTAAGATGATTACATCGTTCAGGTTGAGATATGCCTGATAGTTGAAATGACTCTTTGTGGGGTTAGTCCTTTTCATCAATGAAACTGGCGAAAGAAACTGCATTTCAAACTGAAATTAGGATTGAGTGTTGCATGATGATTTGGTGCGGTAGTGGTGCACACCTTTTATTTAAATGAACCTGCTTTTTTACCTGCTCCAATAGAGTGTCATTCGGTATAGCGCACGACCAGTATTGGATGTGTTCCCTCATGAATAATAAAACACGCATAAAATTATTGCCCCAAAGAAGATGAGCCAATAAATAGGAGCAGACTGATTATCCGCGAAAACATTCAACATTTAGTAAAACTACTACTCAATCTTTCGAAAATTATATATTATGTAGTCTACGCTGAATTGCACACATGTAACGATTTTCGTGGCTCTGTATGCATGCATGTAGATCCCAACTTTTTTTGTACTTGTGCATTATATTTATATACCTGCGATGTGATCTGCACCAAGCAATTAAAACCGAATTAGTCGCTTTTAATGACCTGTGTTCAGAAAAAAATCTTGGAAATGGTACAAGAATCCTTTTCGACGAGCTTGGTTTTCATTATCCTTACCAGAACGTCACATGTATATAATATTCTGGCCTGTGAAATCCTCATTTATTGTTTTGTCAACAGACAAGAGCCCAGTTGTCAGAAGAAGTACACCAGCAGGAAGTACAATTTACATGTTGCTCTGCAGGTAAAGAGCACGTACAAAATGAATAGTGTATGTTTTAGACGCTTGCATTTATTAAATGCAGGATAACACGGGAAGAATAATTAAGCGATCAGATTACGTATCTCATTTTATGCACTAAAAAAATGGGAACATCTAGTCAGTGGTAAGGGAGAGTTTGAGAGGTTTAAAGGAAAAATTATCGAAAGTACACCAATTTCATCTAATATCAATACAATCGTTATGAGAAGCAGGTAATTTGTATCTGAGGCCTGCTTCTTAGAAACATTTTGCTCAATTTGCTTATCTGTTTCTTATACTGCCTGCCCAGGCCATAAAACGGAACTGAGATAAACTCCCGAATTGCATGGAACGAAGTCAGATGCAGTTACCTCCTTTGTGTAGAAGTCAATATTGTTTTATGTTTGTGGCCGGGTTTTAATGGCGTTATTTATTTAATTACTAGCCTTTGTCTTGTACCCTGAAAGTCGTTCAACTTTATCCAAAACTCATGTTTTTTGCGATATATGGCACATGCTTTTTTGTAACATAATACTCTGATCAACTTGTTATGATCGGCTTGGATTCTACCACCAAATAGATTGGTGCAAAGGAGGAGTACATAATTACAGCCACAATTACAGCTTGGTATGTATCTGTGTCAATTAAATCATTAGAGCACGTTGACACTGTAAATATTTGATTGGATCTTAATCGGAACAGCGGTATCATGCCTCCACGTAATAAACAAAGTATAGTTTGATTGATTTTTTATTGTCTGTATTGATACAATAGCAACAAAAAAATCTATTGTATCTTAACACACAATCCACATAGACCCTGTAGCATCTATCAGCCTATGAAAATTCCTAATAAATAAATAAAGTCGAACACCATATGCATACAATATTATCATTTTCAAATAGCATCTTTCTTCATTGCATGGTCATTTTTTCCGCATTTATCCCGACTTCTCGATCAAACTAATAAAAAAAGTAAATGTATTCCAGCAGCAGCGGCCTGCTTTAAAAGTAGGATCTGAAGACCAAGATAATAACAAACAACTTTTCCCACTAAGCTTCATTCCCTTTCATTAGCAGGCTTTTTATCCCTTATTCAGCCAACTGGTTAGTTACATGGTATTCCTTTTGAGTCTCGTTTATATTTTCTCCGTCGAACAGGAAGGGCAACTCTTCGCCGTTTTTTCTTTGATCCCGTACCACAATTTACTGTCTTGCAGCAACTTCCCTTTGATTGTAAACTCTTTCTAGAGTGCTAGTGATCCTGGCCTTATTTATTAAAACGCGATGCCATTATACCTTTCTCTCCAATACAGAACATAGCTTTGTTATTTAAAATCACTGGAGACTTTTTTTTGTTGTAGCCGAGTTTTCTTTGGTTAAGTTTGAATGGGGTTTCCTTGTCTTTTTGTCTGTACGAGAGACGGAGGCAGTAAGAAAGAACTAGACCGATTTTTTGCATATGCAAAAGCTTGGTTTATGAGTATAATGCCTTTAAAATATTTTCTTCTAGTTTGCTAACCTATTGTTTGGAAATTGTGTATAGTGAAGCCAGCCATTGTGTATATTGGAATGTGCTACATAATTTGACGTTGCATGAAAATTAAAATAATTTTAAATTGGAAAAGCATAACAAAAAAATAAGTCAATAGGACAATAAGTCTTGGTAGGACGTAAAAGGTAGTAAGCCCATGCAGTATGATATTTTTCATCTTAAGATAGTTATTTGCAAGGACAAAAGTGGGCTTGAACGAGTTTTATTTGCATCTACAGTTGGAAAAAGGTGAGGATAGTGATAGAAGAAGGGAATAAGATTAAATACCTGGAATGCATGGCTTTACCTGTTTTCCAGTGGATCACGGTAACAAAAATGCACGTTTTCGAGGAAATATGTGCATATGAGCAACTTCTTGATAGAATAAATTCATACTGATGGAATAGAACGAGTTTGTAGAACACTATAGTAAATGCATCGACGTGCACGTAAAGTTCAATAAAACCTCTACTTTTATTAAATTTCCTCCTTGCACCTCGTACATTCTGCCTTCATCTTACGAGGAAAACGTGCCAGATCATAAAATTTGTCACTAAGAAGCCCAGCGAAGTATCAAACGTTTGGTTATTCCTTCACGCGCATCCAGTAGCCTCGATTTCTTATGCTTAACTGGATTTTTTTGTAGAAAATAAAGAGGGATAGCTCTGGCTGTAACACGGTAGCTGTTCTTTAATTCTCATTTAATATTCTTAAGGTTTCTAACTACTAGATGCATTTTCAACCGAAAGCTATTGAACTTTACGATGTAAACAGTGTATTTGTGTCTGCATAATATATGCTGAGAAAGTAATTGGACTTTCAAAGTTAAATCCTATCGGTGTGTAAGACTGATGATAAATTTATGTTGCTACTAAATCAACGCATTTAACGATACGATGATGACGATGATTTACTCATTCATCTTTCCCTCTTTGTCGTCATATTAAACGAAGGGAGTACTAAGAAGGCAATATACGCAAAGTGTTTTTTCCGACCATCAATTGGATGACAAGCCAGTATAAAACAAAACCGTTTGAAACTGTTTATCTGTTTAAAAACAATCTTGGGGAATCTTATGATGTTATTACTTAGGTATGAGCGGTCCTGCGTTTAAACGCAGACGAAATTCGCCTCAAAATATGTGCAGGTCCTACGGATTCGCTGTGTTTAGATGACGTATAGCAAAATTCTGGCTGATTAAAGTTTTAAAACCGTTGGTTTCACATGGGTAATCCTATTCTGGAGACTTCCATGTAAAGTATTCATTCCCTGCTGTTTTACAGCACGGCAAACACCCACGCAAAACATTTGACTCGGATGGCCGAAAGAACTGGCCACGTAGTTAGCTCCATGGATTCATGATTCAACGCATGCAACTGACATTACCAACAAAAATATGGCAATCACATGGTGATGCACGACCAATTAAAGTAGCTGTTTAATGGATAAAAACCTGGAGTGAATAAAGCACGTGTTCAGCATTCAAGATCGCTAATGTTGCAGACATGAAAGTATTTTTTCGTGGAAAATATTTATCTTATAATCTTAGTAAATTATTTTTCAGTTAGTATAGTAAACGAAGACCCTGTCAGGAGTGTTCTCGTGTAAAAACGTAGTTCATAGGAAATAAGGAAGGAGATTACGACCACATTCCGGAAATACTATTTGTCCAAAATCCCGTTAAGATCCGTCTCATGCTGGTTCCATGGTTACTCTCTTCTTGGAATATTATCGTACACAAAAAAAGGTATTGCTTTTAATAACCGGAAAAATCGTCTGCAAATTACTCCCAGACAAAATTTGTCTCTACGAGAAATTCGTTTCCGAGTCAAGTGATCGTATAAAATAAAGCAATTATTAGTTTAACGTATATTATAGCACTATGCTTATGTTTTGTACAATTTTAATCCTTCACTTGTACAATTTGTGCCTCATCATCACAGACAGCCTTCTCTCCTTCAAACACATTTTTTTAATCTCAAAATAATTATGATGCTTCCATGTTTTTCTCTCGTCATAACGAGCTAACATATTTTTAGACCACTCGCGTCGCAGTCACACAGTTGTCAATAACACTTAACTTATCATCATTACTTATGCACCCCTCTTTCGTTTCTATTTTTTATTTTCACTCGTGCATATTTGATTTTCATCATCTCGTGTTATTCTTCGAAGCGAAGACGTTTTGTTAACCTATCCACTAGTTTCGGAGAGTCTTATTGCAAATGACTCGCTTTTGAGTCGAGAAAGAAAATGAAGTGCGATGTCTATTTCATTACAGATTATTAGAAAGATATTTTGATTTGCATTAAGCATACCTCCCAAGAATCGTGAAACCACTGCCTAGAACTGCAAAAAACGAAATCCCGTAGAACTGCTTTTGCATAATACATTTTGCTTTATATTTCGTATTATCTTTTGGTCCACCTGCTACATGGAATCGCAGAGAAGATCATGGTTAGCAGCCAACTTGTCTGTGAAGGGAAACTCGTAAATTTTACGAGTGTTTTAACGTTGAGAGTGGAATATGGGTAGTCTTGTGAGCATTGTGGTCTCTACTGAATGTGAAGAGTGACTGCTGTGAAAAACAACCCCAAAAAAGAAACAAATCTTAGCAGGAGGTTTAATAGAAAACGGACAGTTGTAAAGAAAAGCCGAGAGGAAATGTGTATAAAAACAAGTGTATCGCTACTTCTCATTTTAAAAGGAAGAAAAGTGATGGCTCAGTGGTTTATCATAATAATAAACGTACAATGAATAATCCAATCTTCACACCTTACTTGCATCCTGATACAAAATTTGCACACTTGTAACTTGTAGATATCATAATCCTTGGTATCTGAAAAGGATTTTATTAAGTGCAATACCCGACGGGGGAAAATTAAAGTCAAACAAGGGATTATATACGCCAGGAATATTGTTTATCCGATAGTTTTATGGATAGTCCTCCAATATTTGTATCGTTCTCGTCTAGATGAAGTATTGTATAAAAATTTCGGCATGTGTGGACGGCTTGAGCTCCGAAAAGAACACGAATGGGTTAGGCAAGACTCCAGTATTAAAATCGCTGGACGTCTGGAAAGGAAGTACAAGTTTATAATGTAACTGTTTATGAAAGAGCAGTATAATAAAAAATGGTCATCAGATGAGGAAATGAGGTAAACGAAAAGTGCTCTTGAATGGGCTTTAAATAATGGTGGTAAGCAATTAGCTTACATACAATAATTGCAAATATTTAAAAGTTCGCCACAATTAGGAAATAATAAATAATGTTGTCAGGATTTGCTCCTGAAGAGGACTCTCGTCAGAGTGGAAACATTGAGGCAATAAAGTTTTTGTTCATCTTACTCTCGAAGTCTTTCCGATTTTTATTTAACTTCATTTTCCTTGTAGAAGAGAATCACTTTTTGTAAATTTACACGGTGGGGGACTTACAGTAAGAGGGTAACGAGAGAAACATTAACGTTTCCACAAGCCGCAAAAAGATAATGAGGTATGCACTGAAGCAGAGTTTAGTGTCCAGGCAGGGAGAGATGATTAGGTAGATACAATCATGTAACGAGTTTTGTAGGATAATGAATAGCTAGATGGAGGTTTGCCAGAGAAATAGGCATTTTACACAAAATTTGATGCCAATAAAACATGCAATCATGGTTTAGAATCAACTGTATTTAAAAATAACAATTGATACGGTATAGTTTATAGAACAGTGCAGGTATATGCACCTTTTCTTGATACCATTTCAAATAAATTGTACGTCCTCACGAGTTCAGATTTAATCAACAAAGTTTGAGTCGATAGCAAAGCATTTTATCGTTAAGAAGAGGCACGTTTGAGTGGTAACACTCGAGAGCAGTTTACAGACATTTGTAATGACCTAACTGATATTTAGCGTCATGGCATGTGCCAAGTTACATGCGTAGTCAGTCACTCTTGACGGGTTTCCGCGTGAAGAGAGGAAGCGAGAAAAAAACATATACCTATTTACAAGTGGATTGTCGACTCGGTTTTACTAGGGACAGAATATGTACGGTTGCAATTTATATGTGGCGTGTGTATACAGGTGTTTTTCTTCATTTCGATGAGGAGCGGAAAACAACAAGTTTAATTCAGAAGAAGAGACAAGATATCTGAAAATCTTTGAAGAAAGATTCATAGAATCCTTGGCTTAATACAAGTTTAAGAGATTTTTATCGCAAACTCCATTTTATCTCGTACCGATATACTATGGTCTACCAAGCTGTGCGGTATATACAGGTCATTGCGAGTCTTAATGCTGAAAACTTTTGGCCACATTTCTGTTATTGTAGGCGTATCATTTTGTATTAGAAAAGCTCTGGAAAAAATATTTCATTCAATGTTTTCTGCATATAAGTACACAAAAATGAAACGAGTTGAACACTATTAAACGTAGAATTGAAGGTGGGAAGAGTTTACACTCCTTTGTGTATATATTTTGAAGAGCTTCATCAGAAAAATACGAAGATCATTTGAATACGAAGGTTATCTTTAGTCCACTATCACAACAGTCGACATCCGAGTCCGGAAATTAAGGCCAAATGAAATGAATTTATTTGAAAAGAAATAACTGCTTATATTATTTTAAAAGTTGGTGGCCAGCCTGATTCTAAATGCCCACTTTAAAAGTCAATGGCCGTATGCTTTTGGCAGCTGGATTAACTGCATCCTTACTTCTTTAATAAAACGTTGCAACGCTAGAATTAAGCATTGCGAAGAGGCACCTGCAGGAACCTGGCAAAGTCTATGTGCATACCAAGTTTCGGCTTCATAAAACAAACCGATCAGGAGAGACAGAGGTCGAAATATCCTGAGGTTTGATCCCTTCTTGGACCCCAGGGGATGAGTTGGGGACCTAAGATTATGGTAGTTTTTACATCTCATATAAAGGTATCATACCACCAAAATGAACCTCCGTTACCGTTCAAAAAAATTCGGGCACCTGCAGGAACCTGCGAAAGGCTTATCAAAAAGGGCCCAAAAGTGCATATGTTCTTCCTTGGGGCCCGGGCCATAAGGATGCCACCACAAAATTTTAGCCCAATCGGATTACTAGTATGGGCTAGAGGCGTTAAACGGAGCCACGGAACCACGGAGAGGCGAAGAATCGTACGGACGGGATACCGATCGACGACCATGATTAACCTTATAAAGCTATTGCTCCGCAATGCTTAATAAATTTGTCCATCCCGTTTTATACTTGCTTGTTAAGTGGTACTAAGGGCTTGATTCTGGTCATGAAATTACGAAAATAAAGGCTACCATTTACAGAGGGATATGGTCGATACTAGTAACGCCACAATAAACTAATCTCTACAATTTTACAGCCTTTCCGCCAACAGTCACTGTACCATACTTCGACAGCCAAATCAGCCACACTTATTTCCAACTTTTACAGCTCTCAAGTTCAAAATCGCTTGAAAAAACTCAAAATCGGGTGTTACCGTCGGCTGCAATGTACGCCTTTATTTTCTTCGTTTTTTGCTCGCGTATGCTTCTATGTGTGAAATTGAAGAAAATTAATGTTTGCGGAAAATTAAAGTCCACTCACATACATACTGTCTATGAGCAAAAAAGTATTGTCCTGTCTGTGGTCGAACTTTTTAATTTGCCTCGTTTTCGGTTTCGCTCTGTAGGTATCAACGATTCTAATCTGGTTAAATACATCCCTTAATTACAAGGTTATTCCATACATTTATACCTTTCACGCTCTTCTTCTCCATCTGAAATCTACTTCACATGAAATGAATACAAGTTTTTCTTTACTCACACGTTTTGTAATAGGCTTTGGTTCGATGCTCGAACAATCCTGAGCATCCACGTAACATTTTTTTCCGACACTTTTATCATGGCTCTCTGCTCTTATTTGTATCATCATCAGTGCTGTTGATTTCCTTCGCCGTTAGGGTTGGCTGAATGGAAGCCTCGCAGACGTTTCATTATATTGGGCATCCTCAACAACGCGCAAAAACAGTTTTCTCTCTAAGAATACTTCTGTAAGGATGCTCAGTCCCTGTAAAAATAACAAATTATTTGTGCATTCTCCTATTTTTCCACAGATGCACAAAAGTTTATTCAGAAGATTCAAAAAAGAGTCTAAATGGAAATGCATTATGAGTGAAGCGACAATCTCAACTGCATGCAAATGAGACACATAAAAGAATGGCAATCACACTTGGTGACTTAAGAATCGCCTTTTTTGATTCGCATCAAGTCAGAAACAATATTTTCTGGTCACGCAGACGAAATCCTCTTTCATGTTGTTTCCCATTCATCTGTTCACTCGCCACCAGACTCATCCGAGCTGGCGGTGGCGGTGGCGGTGTTTGTAAAATTAAGATACACATGATGTCAAATAATGTATTTCATTTTGAATATTATTCATGAACATAGAGTCGGTCAGTCACGTGCTTTGTATGGGGATTAATGCATCCCTGTTTTGAGGATAGATTTGTGTTGAACATCACAAAAAAGTCTTTCAACTTCTTCCCCTGTTTGCTTTTATTTCTGTGAAACAAAAACAAAATTTTTCAGAAGTTTGTATGGACGTTACTGTTCCGTTTTCTTTCAAACTAAGTTTTATTGCTAGCCATAACTAATATTGTTAAGCTTCATAAACTTTCATGGTTGCTCATTTGTCAGGAAAATTTATCACAGAGGAGATTGGATGACAGGGAGTGATGCATACGACGAACGTGCAGTTTTTACCTGGCTTCGGTAGCTTCACAGAGGTTTGTTCTACACTAATATGGTCTACTCGGAGAAAAGTTTAGTACAACAACAAGCACGTCCAAAATTTGTGTTCCTCACACTTGGCTAACAGAAGCTCCTGTCATTGTTGCAAAGAGTCTGTTGGTGATTCTCCTGTCAAAATCAAACCAGTGAATTTGTAAGAAAACTTTTGCAAACAAAAAAAAAATGCTTCAACTCACTGCCATAAGAACCGTTTAAACATTTGAGATCAGCAGATCGAACAAAAAAGATTACAGCAGGTTTTTAAAAATCGGATTGGACAAGCGATTTTCCCTTTCATTATCTTTTATTGTTTCATGTGACGAAAATTGTGTAGGAGCTTTAGCAGAATTTTAACCGATAACTGTAAAATGATTTAAAATAATTTAATACTGTGTACTATGACTACAACGATTAAGTTGGATGGAAAGGTTTGTTAGTGTTTGATAGTGAAAATAATGTAACTCCAAAGCACGAGACTGAAATAACATTGAACATTTTAACCATGAACGGTGGCATGTAGTCAGCCAAACTAAACAACTTAATGCTTACGTCATTGCATTCTGTCAACGTCATGACGCGAGTAATTTCCCTGCCACTTTCACCATTACGCGTTTGCGTTACATTAGTGTAAACATAACTTATGCTCTTACATAGTGTAGTTCGTACTTTGCAAGGGCACATGAAAACGGCTACTCCATTGGAATCTACACTAATCTAACATATTTTAATTTCGATGACGTTATGCAATGAACTGGGTTTTTATTGCAATTTAACTGTTAAACGCGATCATTTCGTGTTTACAACAATTTTCACGTAGTTCCTTTCACTGTTTTAGTTTCCTCAACAAGTCTGTTGTCGTATCTGTAAAAGTTTTTGTAAACTTGATATAATGTTGGTCGTTTTCATAAATGTATACGTGCATGTCAACTACAAACCTAGTTGACATGCAAACCGAGACATGACATGGACGGACGCATACTAGGTGTGATTGCGTAGTGAAAATCGTCGTATTTTTTTCTGCGGATGATCACGCCTTGTATTCTAAATCAGAATAGACAGGGTTATAATCTGAAACTTTCTGTCTCTGTAGGTATGTCTCCGTTGTGTAAAGTGAACAGCTAGCGAGTAAGCTTTTTTGCAAATAAATCCAATTTTAGTGGCTTCCATCGTCATGTACAAAATCGTCACATGTATTTTAGGTTCACGTATCTATGATACAAACGAAAATGAGGTTGTCAAACAATTTTCATCGCAATATAATTTTTTGTGAGTGAAAGCTGATGGAATAGTGGTGGAAATGATTTCGCAGAATCCAAGTGATATTCAGAAATGACGAAACTATACCCAATGCCTGTGTACTAAACGCACTTTGCTATTTCAGACAATGGAACAGTTCAATTTCCTTTGGAGGTACATACTTTTTATTCCGAAATAATAATAATAATACACAATGTACATTTTTCTATATTGCGTAAGTATCCTAGAACCGTTTCAGTCTTTTAGTGCTTTTCTTCGAAAAAAACCTCAGCCATTTTCCAGGCTCTAAGAATCACTGAGTTCTCGTGTCTAAACTTGTAGTTCTGGAATTGACCCGATGGTTTTTCAGTATTCCTTTTTTTGTTGCCGTAATAAAAAAGTCTACCACTCGTTACTAAAGACTTGTCACTCACTGGAACTCTGTGGTCGAGTGTATACTATTTATTATTATTCTAACGGAAGTAGACCACCTATTATTGGGCTCAGAAATTGTTCCCTGAAAAAATGACTCATCAAAAACTAACTGCGTCTATGTTGGTCTTGTAGTTAGGGAATTATTTTAAGTCACAGGATTAACAACATGAGCAAAAATTGAAGAAAATGAGAAGATTCAATAAAATGGGCGCAGTCAAGTTAAACAAAATGTATTTGACAGCTTTTCCCCCGAAAATTTAACTAATGAGCGTCCACTCTATTTTTTCAACCCAATGCCTATACCGAATTCCATGCGAGTGGTAATGGTCAGACATGAAGCATTGGCGCCAGATGCATATCATTGATTGTATTACGAAAGAGCTCTTGGTCAAACATAAAAGCGTCATTTTTATGTTTTCTTCCATTATAATTACTCCCTAATACGTTCGTTCCCACTAATTAATCAATGATCAGATTTATTGAGCAGGAGCAGAGGTGAAAGAGAGAAGAATGATTTTTATTCTATTACGATTGTTATACAGAATTTCCAATCAAGATGAATCCATGGGGGCATAGTTTGGTAATTACTTTCACTGAAAGATTATTCATGTGTTAATTTGTTCGGGGGAACGGTAAAAGCGAAATAGTTCGTTGGAAAATGCGTCCACTGACAGCTCTTCGGATTTATTTCCAAGAACCCATCTTCACTAATCAATACCGTGTAAAGCAAAACAGTCGAAACAAAAAAAAAGAAAAGGAAAGATCCTATGAACGAAAGGAAAAACTAGTTTTGAAGGCAGGTCAGCTTCTTCAGGCGTGTTTCGAATTTCATAAAAATAACAAATTTTCTTTTCACGTTCATTTTCTGGAGAACTTGTTCTAAATAGATTTATGAACTTGTACAACTTACCTTTATACACATATTTTTACTTGAAGGTCACGGGTTTTTGCAAGAGCACTATAATCAGTGTCGCATTCCTTTGTGGTATTATTACACGTGTACATAGACGGACTTAATATAAAACATAATTTATATTTTGCAGTTCTTCAAAAAAAACTCTCTCCATCACTTTTAATTTTCTGGTGTGTACAAATTCATATTACGAATTCAAACTGGGCAGCATAAAAACATCCGTGTACAAGAAAAAATGCATATTATTTCGTCAAAGAAATAATCGTAGAAACTGCCGAGTTTTTTGTGTGTCTACTTTTGGTATTTGTAATGCGAGGAAAAGCGGAACCAGCAAAAACTGTTTTGAAAGTTTATGGTGATATCGCGTGTTTTACTTCCTTGGTAAAAAATGCTATTCTGGTTCTTATGTAAGCTAGTAAGCTTCTTGTTTCATATGTAATGGAAAACTACACGAAGGAATAATATCAATGTAGCATGGGCTAGGTTGGGAAAAGGCGAACATTCGAGTATTCCAAAGTAATAAGATCCAGAGTCGGTGACATTTAATCTAGACACCCGTATGTACAAAAATTTCTTTGTTTTCACTCAGAAGCATGATACGTTTGACACAAGAAAAAAACTGTTATATTATTGTATGTGTACTATTATTTCCAAGGCCTTTTTTCAAGTTTCAAATTGCAATGGGCATCGTCTTCACCTTTAGAGTCGAGTTCTCATTGATTTTTTCATTGTGATAAGCAATCTTATCTTTTGTAGTAGTGTGCTTTCGCGTATTTCCTCTCGGCTCTGAGATATTTGTTGAGTAAAACCTTGTATAACATATTTTTATTGGCGAGGAAAGACAATGTAGGCGGGTATGTTTACACTCACTTGAAAAGTAACAACAGAAAAATTTTGGTATTAATCATCTTCACTAATAAATTCCTTATCATGAGATAGACCTTATATTTATTTATTAAGAAACTGAATACCTTTGTTCATTCCTAATTCTAGACATGCTTTTCATGTGTAAAAGGATTTAGTCGATAAGTCTTGAAGGTAGGTTACGGCGAAACTTTCAGAAAGCCAATATTTGCAGATTGTCTGCATAAACATCATGCTTTCATGCGTAGTTTGTCAACAACGGTAATCTTTTTTTTCTGTTAGAGAAGGAGAAGGAAGTTTACTCAAGGTTGCCAGAGTTTTCACTGGGGTTAAATGATATACGACAAAAAGTAACAATAAGCATTGCAAAAATCATTAAGCTCCTATTTTGAACGTTTGGACACCATGTCATCAGGCGACAGTACCAATTGTTGCGACAACATTCTCGGTCGAAACAAAGTATTACCTTTATATGGAATAGATTGTAAACAAGTTATAAAACAGTGTCTTAAGTCGCATAATAAAAACCCTAAAATTGATGAGATTTGTCGTTGTCACGAGGCCTGAAGAAAGACGCGTGAAGGACTTGAATTAGTCTGCAAAGACAGTCAAGTACTCTTGAGGAGAAAGCTTGTTCAACTAATAACGTGAAAAATGAAAATGTGCAATTTAGCTGAAAACATCACAGAGAACACTTCTCTCGTTGTCCTCCAACAAACAACAAAAATTTGGGAATGGAATCCTTTGGGTTGAAAAATATGCACTCAAGAGGGAAACGTTGTAATGGCCTTTATTGTTTTGTGCAGATGGTTACGAAAGACTCCACACGAAAACCTGTACCTATTCCAAAGGTTTTGAGCTTGTTCCTCAATATTCACTTCCGCATTGTTCGTCAAAGACTATAATTATCTTGATTGCGCGAAAGCGGCTGGAAAAAACTAAAAATGGTTTATGGAATTTCTCTCGCTATTATACTATTATTGCATTAAAAACAAGGGTAAAAGTAAAAAGTTATAAAAAATTCATGAGCTTTTTTCTTCAGTTTGGCATAAAAATAACATAGATGTTATTTAAAAAAGTCTGTGTATGTGTACGCATTAAAAACAGTTTACTGATAACAGCTAGCTTAACGGCCCGCAAGGTGTATTTGACCTTTACAACGGTCATGTGCGATCAGAGAAAACAAATATGGGTAAAAATGTTGACGGCTTGGTTTTTTACTGGAGAAAGTTAACTCGACCAGAAAACTCAGAGTTTTTTGTCGTCTGAAATGTGTGTGGCTCTCTCAACATACGAAACATAAACATTACATGCATTGGCCAGGTTGAAGATCTAAGATAATAAACGGTTTTAGTACGAAAATATTCAAATGTGAAGACGGAAAGGTTATGATAGTGAAAGGTCTCAAGCGTTTTAAGCCATTCTCATATCGCTGAGATTGACCATGAAACTATGGTGTATGGCTGAGTTTTTATTGATGTTAAAATGCAATCAATTTAATGTGTAGCCTTTTTTAGTTGTGTCAACTTCAGGAAATAATAGAATTGGTAGGTTGATGTATCACCATTAGTCACTTTTCTTGACGTATGACCAAAGTAGACACGTATGCTGTCGAGAAAAAAAATGACTAACTGTCTACGTTGCAATGGATTTTGTGTCCTTGAAAGTGCTAACTAGACTGCCAACCGAGCACAAAATTAATGTCATAAAAGACAATTAAAACGTTTGCTAAAAAACTTCTTCATCTAACATTTTTCTAAGGGTCATGTATTTTGTTTGGTTTTTTTCAGGTTCCTCCATTTACTTTTCCCAACCCGTGGTTAATATTAGCCGTACGTTTGTTCCCGAGACTGGATTTTTATATGCTGTAAAAGCAACCACAAAACAAAACGAGGATGGCCAAATTCAGTACTCCATATCCAAGCCAGAGATTCATGGTCAGCATGGCAAAAAGAATGGTAAAGCAAGGACTGGTATTTGTGCAGATCTGGCGATTGACCAAAACCTCGGAAACATTTCTATCCTACTTCCATCAAAAGAAGGTAACGGTTATTCCAAATCAACTCAACAAAGACAAAAAGCTTCTCTTATGTGATAACCAATTTCTCATCTACTTTTACTTTTACGCAAATACATATGACATATCATTTTTACCCTGCTCTTGTTTTTTCTCTTCTCCGCCTGGCAGAAAATCACAATGCATTAACCTAAATGATTTTTTTGTCGTGATACAACTATCTTCAGACCAAGAACAAAAGGAGAAAAACAAACTTGTCATAGAGCGGAAGACAAACTCAACAAGCTCGTTTCTTAACGCATAGGCCTGTTTGATGAGTTCAGTGTGGGCTTCGAAAGGCAAAGCTTAAGCTTAAAGAGATACGAGAAAAGTTTCTTGGTAATACAAAGAAACACGTATAACCTCCTGTGGAGATGTCCGGGGTAGTTATAAAAATGCAAATCAATGAATAGTATATCACTTAGAAAAACAAGAAGCTTATCCGCTATCGTTTTCCTGTCTTGAAAGATTTCTGTATATCTGAATCAAGTCTGAAAATTTTTCATTCATGCATTCACGTTTACTAATACTTGTTAAGGGTATTTTTTTTTCTCTTAACTCAGAAAACCGTAGAACGGAAGCGTTTCGTTTACATTAATTCACCTTGAATCGCAGCTGAACCGAAATATAATATAAAACAATTCAAAATGCTTTAACATGATGAGCCAGGTAACGTGTAGGTGGCGGCTGAACTGATTATATCCTAGATGGCTTTTGTGTGTGTGGGAGGGAGGGTAAATACTCCAGAGATTTTTGTTTTAAATGTCAACTACGTTGTGAAATTAAATTGGGTAGTTGCGTTTACTACATTCAACATTGTATTTTGTGAAGCACACGAATGTTGCGTGAATAATAAAGTTAGCTGGGAAAATGTGTGGGTGGATTTGATTTTGCAATGAATGAGTCTTTTAATGTGTCGATGTAATGTTGCCCAGGATTTATGTACTTTTTAAGGTTGTTAAATTGACACTGCAAAGTGGTAGTTTGCGAGGTAGACGTAATAAATGCGAAACTGGAGGGAAGTCATTGAGTTTAGTTACAGTTCAATTTCCTTTCCGGAGGTGAAAACACTTTTTCGTGATAGCAGATGAGTCACACTTTCTGGCCATTTTTAGTTTAAAGGCTAAATAAATCTAATGGATTTGCAGCGTTCCCAGTCCTTAATGATAATTAAAATACTTTCTCGAGGTGAATACGATAATAAAACAGGAATGAACGCAAAATGCTCATGAAGTCCATGGTTTTTACCACTAAGAAATGGGGTCTTTGAATTTCACGAAATGTAGTCTCGTCTTATACTAATATTAATAACAAGAAAGTTTAACATTATATATACTTGGCAAACGAAGCCAAGTTGTAAGATGCTTCTGAAGTTTTGCCTAAAATTCGGATAATATGTAGCCCTGAACGCTGAAAGGTTTACTGTCGCTATTTATAAAGCAATTAACTTTTTATTCAGATGATCTGTGGAAACTTTTGGTCCTGACAGTTACGGAAATTCTGAACCACAACCATGCAAAGCAAAGCACGTCTAAGGTTATCTCAAAAGAATAAACCGGTACAAGGGAATACCGAAGTAGCGCAAGCCATGAACAAAATACGCAAAAGTTCATGTCAACCAGACAAAATATGCCCAAATTATGACAAACAACGAAAACTGGTACCAGCATCTAACTTCAAACCCGTGTAAACAAATTTATCAGTTGCCTTAGTCTACTGGAAACCTCCGTAAAAAATGTTGTCTTTTAAACAAAGCGTGCTCAATTTATCCTTGAAAAACGAATTCGGGCACCCGCACGTACCCGAAAATAAATGCAAACGCAGTTATCCGTTGCATCCACCTAGTAAGCACCTCTGTACAATATTTCATGCCTATCGCACTAAGCGGACTTAATTTATCCCTAAAAAGGATTAGGGCACCTGCAGGTACCTGAAAATCGATGTAACCTCATTGGGTTCCGGCTCATTAGTCCTGGGAGGATTGCCCCTAGGGGGTGGGAAGCCCCTGTTGAATGTTGCTCCGCGCTGCATAGATCATCGGCCTGTATTCGCCCTGGATCAGATTTGTCCGTTTTTTATTGATCCTTGCGTTTTTTGACCCTAGCATAGGATTGATCCAAAATGAATGTGCAGTTTCATTCATGATAAATGACTGATAACTGTACTAACAAATTATTATTTACAGTCTTTATATTTTCTAGTACTTTTCTCAGTTATAATATTTTTTTTTGATTAAAAAGCATATTGTTTCCCATATAAAATATAGGTCAGAAATTAAAATTTTCGAATTTTAAAAATATTTGGCTTTTTTACTCCTAAAACCTAGACCTAAGACAGAAATAATATTATCATATAGCAATGATTTACCTATATTTTGATGCATGTATGTACTAATATGTTAGTGCAGTCATCAATCAATTACCATGAAACTACACATGGCCATATTGATCCGGATCAATCCTATGCGAGGGTCAAAAAATGCAAGGATTAATAAAAAACGGACCAATCTGATCCAGGGCGAATAAAGGCCGAGGATCTATGCAGCGCGGAGCAACATTCAACAGGGGCTTTCCACCCCCTAGGGTCAATCCGCACAGGGCTAATGAGCCTATACCCAACCTCATTTATCCGTTGCTTCTGTCAAGAAACTGTGTACGAAATATCATGTCTATCAAATTAAACGTGCTCAAGTTATCGCTATAAAACGTATTCTGGCTCCCGCAGGTACCTGAAATGGATGTAAACGCATTTATCCGTTGCATTCGCGAATAAAGAATCTCTGTACAAAATTTCATGTCATTAACGCAATGCGTCTTCAAGTTATCCCGCAAAAACGAATTCAGGCACCTGCAGGTACCTGAAACCACTTAAAACCCCGTTTATCTGTTGCCAAAGCCTCCCGGCAACCTGTATACAAAATCTCAGACCCATCGGACAATGTATTCTGAAGTTAGAGCAAAAAAACAATATACAATATTTCTATATACAAGTTTCTATATACAATATACTTGTACAGCAACGCCGCTGAAGGGGCGACGGACAGAAAGAAGGACTGACATGCAAAAATTCAAATTCATAACGCAGCTTACGCGACAACACAGTCGGCGAGGCGAAGGACAGTGGCTGCGTTGCATTGCAAAGGAATTGGTCTACACTTACAATGCAACACTGCAGAAGGGGCGACGGACAGACAGACGGAAGGACGAACATGGACAATTTCATAAAGCAGCTAACGCTACTTAATAATGTGACAGATAAACGTGAAAACAAAAATACACTCTAGTGAACCTACCCACGCTACGTTCACACCCAACATGTTTACACAACAGCTTAAAGCTCAGTGGCCGTTACCACCGGTGCTCGTAGTTGCGGTTATTTGGTTTACCACCACCACGCGTTTGCTACGCAAAAAATTAATGTGAAACAATAGCATTCACTAATTGCATATGCACCCTAAATCGCTCTATATTTTCCAGCTCCATTAACCAGATAAAACTTGCAATAAATTCCTCTCAAGACCAGATGCAAAATCAAAAATGTGCAGCGTTTGCTCACAAAAAAGTTGAAAGCTCATTATTGCATGGTGTTCCTCACGGAATGCCTTCAAAACTAAGTTTTCTCTTTAAAAAAGATACAGAAGAGTTCTTTTTTGCTGGATTTTAAGTGTAAGCCTTTACTCCTGCTTTCATAAACATAAAGGCGCTCGGATAGAGTCAAATGCAAGGCGAACTGTGTGTCGGCTAAGACGGATCGCTGCTCAAAAGAGAGCCTAACTGAAATAACAACAAAAAAATTCTCCGCTTTATTTACGCTTTTTAATAGGTTGTATCAACTGAACTAGCTTACAACAAAGACCGAATACAAAGTAGCACTAAAAAACAAATCTAGAAAGCATTTTTGTTTTCATCAACACTCTGCCAAGTAGATTAATGAGGAGAATGTGAACTTTAGCAAATCTAAAACGAAATGGACAGACGCTGCACATCTGCTCCGATAAAATGAACTTTTTGTGAACAATTTTTTCACCTGCTACACGTTTCACACATTTTTTTCCTTGTAAAAATGTACTTTCTTATGTTGAGTCAAAAATGGCAACAGAAAAAAAGAAAGATCAATCCCCCCCGTCCCGTCATCAGCTTATTGCATTTGTTTTCTTATCAGTAATTATTTCTACAGTTGGGGTCCCGTCCGGACTGTAATATAATTTAGATACAAGCCGCGCCTCATAGCTGCCTAATGAAATTCTCATATTCCACAATTTTTAGGTGAATATAAAGCACCTAAGGGGCTTACAATGATAGTTTTGATTCGGCAAGGTAAAAAAATACTCCGATACGCATATAATCCACTCAGCACATCGTCTGATGAGTAGATTGCCCTCAGAGCGTGACTTTTAAAATGTAATTATCAAGTTGGCTGCTACATGCTCGATAACCACCTAGTCTTTTAAATTTTTGCTAACTTCAAGTTGATATAGGGGTATAAGAGATAACATAACTTCTAGTACCTAGATTATTACGTAGCTGAACTATGTTCAGCAAGTTATGATATCGATGAGTTTGTCTGTCTGTCTGTCTGTCTGTCTGTCCGTCCGCGCTCTACAGGCCGTACCTTTTGGCCGATTTCCACCAAACCTGCCAGAGGGATATTTTGGACCCTTACTAAGATCCCTATTGATTTTGAGCCAAATTGGTTGACCTTAAGCGCCGGGGTCAAGGGTCAAATTTTTCTTTTATATTTTGATATGGCATGCGAGGTATGATTTGAAAGCCCTTATTGAGAACCGACTAACGGTGTAGTAGTTTTGGTTTTTTGTCAAAACTGTAAAGCGACATCATAGGTCAAACTTTTGCATTGAGCTCAAGATTTCGGACGACTTTCTGGTTTGTGCATTGAAAAGTGGAGAGGGACATATCATTACAAAGCTCTCATTTAGGGCTATTCAATGTAGTCTCTTTTCCTTAGCTTTTTTCCATTTTTTTGCTAATTTTTTTTGCTAACAATAAGCTTTTTCTTTAGCTTTTTTGCTAAGCTTTTTTAAAGCTTTTTCTTTAGCTTTTTTGCGAAGCTTTTTTCCAAGCTTTTTCTTTAGCTTTTTTGTTAAGTTTTTTCTTTAGCTCTTTTGCTAAGCTTTTTTGTTAAGCTTTTTTCCTTAGCTTTTTTGCAGAGCGTTTTCCTTTGCTTTCCTGCTTTGTCATTTTGCATGACTCTTTCTGTTCAGCTACGTCTTTATAGCTTTAAAAGCTTTTATTGCAATAAGAATAAGAATACTCGTGCATAATGAAGTGGGAGTAAAGCATGTACTATTTCCATTGTTGGTAGGGCTTCCTGTGCAAAACACTGTTTCAACAAGTCGATTCCTTGGATGTCTTTAAATCGCTTGTTTTGTATCATCATCATCATCATCATATTATGAACCAATAATCCTAAGATTGTTGAAGTATGAGAATATGGATTCATCATCAACCAACCATGAAGGTCTAACAAGACATAGGAAGACAACCAAAAAGCAAATGATATAATATAGAAAGGGGGTCTGGAATGCATGCCAAATTTCAAGAGCCACTTTGATATGAGTTTTCTTAAGTGTAAGAAAAAGAAGCAATTGTTTTTCCCTGAAATGTTGTGCACACAAAACCGTGTTCGCTATTGAGTGACGGAAATTAGTTTTGTCTGTAAAGCAGAGAAACTTGGAACCGTCTCGAGACATAAGTTTAAAATGAGAGAGTAAAAAGTGGAAAATGAAATGAAATTGAAATTGAAATACATGGACGGTAATATTTCAATATCAGCAAGTTCTCTTAAGCACATGAAAAAATACGTTTGTTTGACAAAGTTTACCTACCCCCTAATGGTATATTTTGCAGATTGTGAAAGCTCTTTCACTTTAAGGAGCAAAACCCTATTTTTCTATTGCAAAATACAGGTAGATTTTTGTGACGAAACAATATATACGTACATTTTGAAAAGAATGTATGCATGAGCAGGTAGTCTATTTGCATATTCAAAAGAAAGATAGTTTTTAAGTTTCAAATTTTTGTCCGTGATAGTATCTAAGTCAATGAGACTATGGGTTTAAAGTGAATCCTTAAGACGTGAAAAGATAGGATAATTTCTTTTTCAAACCGCGCTACAGACCAGGGTTTGAAACAGATTTGGAAACCATCTCCACCATTTGCGGGCACAGTTTCTTGCTGCAAGTATCTCAAGGGAAGATACATCAGGAATACTATGAAAGAACGAAATATTTAAAGTATGGTAAAATAACTCTTTCAAGAAAAATATAGGTTAGTTTTTTTGTATACAGCACAACCTCCTCATGGGGCTTAAAATTGTGAAAACGTAGCTGGCTCCTCTAATAGCTCACTTGTAGCAGCACGTGGTTGTTAGGAAGTACATCCCTATTTCCGATTCATAGAAAAAAAGCTACAAAAGTAAATGAGAAGTTGTTGAAGTTGTGGAACAAGTCCAGCGTTGACGCACAAAAGCTCGTACATTTGAGTGACCAAAATAATTATGATTGCAGTGAAGGATGATGATGCCATGCAGATTGCAGTCAATGGTGGATTCTGCAAAAAAAAAGTTCCCTCTCTATAACATCTAGATTGTAATGTACAGATTTAATAGTATCCACCGATTACATCTTGTATATTTTATGCGTAGTATCAACTATATTTATTTTTATAGCCCTAGTGCTTGCCCATCGTAAACAAAAAATTAAATGCTTAAAATGGCTAGTTTTGGAACATCTCGGTTTTTATTACGTTTTGAACCACGGAGTATGTTTGACGTACTTCGAATCAACGATCTATGACAAAAACAAGCAATTATCTTGAAATATGAATGACGAGCTATAGTATATTGTGTTTTTCAATATGAAAATAATATGTTTCCTTTTCCAGTTTGCAAATCGGGATGCCGAGTTGCCCACCCTGGACTTGCGTGCACCTATACGGTAACAGCCAGGTTAGAAAGAAACGCAGCTCAAAGCGTGGAGGATGAAACAACGATGAAATTTGTCTTCACAGTTCCAAATACACTAACAATCGTGAACAACGACACAGTCAACTGTAAAGTTTTGTCGCAGGTAATTTTAATTCCTTATGACGAGTAGGAACCGGAATAACATTTAATGGAAGCTGCAATTGATGCAACTAATTTTTTACTTCATTAACTGTATCCAGAAAGAGCTATGTTTCGCTGGAGCCAGTCATCTCGAATTGAGAGTCATGGAGAACGCCCCAGTGACGCCACTTGCTTATCTCGGATCTTTACCGGGAATGTGTGGAATGATTCAAGTCAGCTATGATGTTAACATGCCAGAAGGTACACTTGATAAGTTGATTTTCAAGTAAAAATTCTCTCTGACTTAATATATAATTATTTCCGCGTAAGGAACCCCGAACCCCCTTCTAATAATATTCTTTGAAATGGTTGCACTTATGTATTGTCTCAAGGCACAAAATATTCAAATAGATACGAATGGTAAAAATATCTTTACTTTGAATACAAATGTGAAATGACACCCTTTCAAGATGAAGAAGGAAAATTCTGTCTTCGTACAAAAAATACCCCTTCTTGTAGGAAAAAGGTAGCTTTTGTCCACGTGATTGCCATAGTGCTACTTCCACTTTTTTTCTTTTCTTCATCTTCATTTCTCATGACATTTTATAGGAAAAATCTCTTTGCGTGCGACTGTCACCTAATTCTGTTCACTCTCGAGCGAAAAAACTTTCTCCCATTGTGGACAACGAATGAAACACGCAACTACTCTAGAAAATGACTGTCCACTAGGGCGTCTCAACCTTCCCCCTCCAATAGCAAATGTCCCTTGTACTCCAAGACACACAAGAAGAATTCATGCAATTAGAAAAGATGTATTGGAGTGGAAAGCTAAATGCGATGTTCTATGAAATCTATCTCTTTTCCTTTCAAGAATCCATTTACACTTGAGTTTTATGCTTGTGTTGCCATGTATCAATGACACTACGACCTGAATGTCAAATGAATCGGTTTTTGTTCATAGGAGTCCTAACCGCAACGAAAGTGAGCAACTATGAGCCCCTCACAGATATCATCCAGTCGAAGGCTAATTTAGACCGTGAGGAAATCGAAGTGTATAATTTGACTGTGGACTGCATTATAAAATACTTGGATGAACCGAATGAAACTGACATAGTGCGAATAGAGGGTGGCCTGGTTGTCCTTGACGAAAACGACAATCCTCCGATTCGAGAGGAGAGTACGCCTGATATCCTGATCATGTCGTTGTCCGACGATGGTCATCAGATGAAGCCTGTAAGCAGCAGTGTATTCTAAAATGATTATGAAAGCAATTGAAGGCTAAAATGTTTCACAAACAAAATATCCGTAGAACACCCGACTCTCTCCTAAAGACCACAGTGAGCTCCTCTCCACAGATAGAGACTCAATGGCAGTGAACAATCTAAAAGTCTATAGTGTAAACGATACAAAACAGTTATTCGTCTTGGACCTGGTGCAGTATCGGTTAGCTGAGTTTCCCGGAAACAATATCTCTGGCACGGCGACCATCTTGAAAATAGGTTTAAAAAAAACAACGACACCAATTCTTACCCACATTACTGGGTTATTTCCCAAAAGCAAAATGTTATAACGGCTTATATGCTTTCAGTGCTTTCGGAACATTCGAAGTACACCCAAGGATGGATAGGATACTACTGTGTCCTCGCAGTTCTCAACGACTCAACAATTATTCAGTCGGAACGAGGAAAAGACGTGAGTGAATCGATAAATCCTTTTTTAAGTTTCGAACTTGAAGTTGTAGAAATGGCAAGGGTATTAGAAAGGTGAGAAATCCTTTCCATTTACGAAAAGCAGAAAAAAGTTCATTTTGGGGCAATCTGAAAGTAACAGAGTCTTTGTGACATCAATAACTTGCATAGACATTAATTGCTTGTAACACGCTAAACTGAACTGACGGGCTGTGAAATAACTGGGAAACTAATGAAATAGTATGCATGGCCATAATAAGAATTGTTTTGCGTACATACCAACCTAACCTTCAAGTTTAATCAGCAATGCATAGCATAAAAAGAGCAAAATTGCCGTGGAAGCACAAATAAGAAATCCTGTTTGTTTTTTTGAGATGAAGTATTAATGATGTTTTTGGATTTCAGATAAAATACACAATCTGCCTAAGTTGGGGTCTTAAACCTGCCTTGGCCACACCACCGGATCAACTTTCACCCACAGACTTAGCGAGACGGCTCAGCTCCCGAGTCACAGAAACAAGTTTGTCTCGCTCTGCCCAAAAATTTGCACCCGTTTTGTATCCTTTCCCGGATCTCGTTCAAGACTGGAGCGAGGCCGTGTCTGGGTTAGAGTTTACGTTGACACATTTGTTCACCTCAGTTGTAGAGACAACTTATTTGGATGGAAATTCTACCTTCGAAGGTATTTTTACGTTTGCCAATTTGCATAATAAGCTCAAATATAGCTTCATAATATTTAGATTCACTTCGTAATTCTTTAAACACATTCGTTTTTCTAATTAGACGATGTCACTATCCCGCCTTCGAGCTATCCTCTAAACATTTTCGATGTTACTCCGCAAATGGGAATTATTTACCTAATTCAACCAGAGCTCATTAGGAATTTATCCATTCACAGTTTCCGCTTACAGCTCTACTGTAACTCATCCATTATTCCGTCATTTGCCACGAATATAACGGTTAGACAATAAAGCCTCGAAAAATATAGCTTTTGTAAGAAGGTCAACGTTATGCGCCAAAATATCTTGTTCTTTCAGATTAATCTTGAGAGCCTTCCTGACGCTGAGAAAATTTGTGAGGACGACGAGCTATGTGCTGTTCATGCTGACAGCAAATCTTGCGAAATGACATGTGGATACGGATCACGGGGAAAATGCATGTGGAGACATGAGCCTGACTTTAACAACTCAATTGGTACTTGACTATTTATTCATATCACAGAATCCTTGAGATTGCCTTATAAAAACAGAGTATCTGTGGGTGTTAGTTATGAATTTTGGGAAATAGAATACAAAATCAGAGCTTCAAGGAAAAAAATAAGACCTTCACTACACACTAGCATCTTGCCAACATATTGATTTCTTATGCAGCAAAAATTACGTGTTATCTTTGTTTCAGGTGGGAACGAGAGTATAGACCAGTATAACAATGCCCCAGGATACCCAACTTGTTCTCCTCACTTGGAAACGTGTCCTGATGGGAAATGCGACGAGCTGGAGAAATTATTTCCACGTCTATGCCCCCAGGACTGTGCGAGTAAGTGCCGTTAAATGGAAAGTATTCTATGCATGCAGCAGCCATGTTTTTTTAGTTTTTCAAAAAATCTCAACTTTGATATCAATTTTTCAGCCAAAACACGCGGCTTAACTGTTCTTCTTAAGCGTAGCAACCAGGAAAAATATGGAATTGACGGGAGACATTGTAAAGGTGTCGGTAGCTGCCAAGATGACACAACATGTTCATGTGGACATCTTCCGCCTCCTCCAAAAGAAGGAGAGTCAACTCACTATGAACATCGTCCTAATCCACATGAAGGCAAATTAGAAATCAGCACATTGAGTAGGCAGCTAATTTTCTAGCTAGTTTTGTAAACACTTTCTTGAGTTTTTTTTTCATATGAAGAGTTCTTTTATTTGTGTTCTTTTTTCCTACCAGAATCGGAATGTGGTGTTCAGTGTCTCATGACGTTCTTTGCGATTTTCATGATTGCTGCTGCCTTTATTATGTTCAGCGTGTACATTTGGAAAGCAAGGTAAAATAACTGTCATCTACACCATTTTTTCAATAATAGTTTGTATTTCATTCACGCTCCACTGTGTAATGCTTTGTGTCACATAAAACCGCCAAGGAAATGCTACTTTATTTTTTCCTTTCATTAAAACAATCAACTGTCGTAGATATTTGACATCTTTGGGCAGGTCTATTATGAGCAATTTTTGCAACGATATTCATGAAGAGAAAACTCGACATGCCGAATGCAAGTACGCGAGAAAACTTGCATTAGACTTCTTGCTTGACTTGCTTTTGCGAGCTTAGAAATTTGATGAAAAGCGCCTACGCGCTACTTTCACTACAATTGTGTTGTCTTCTTATAAGAGAACCAAGGCATTCTTGAGAAACAAAAGGCTTGAAGGTTTTCCCATTTTATTTGTCGACTCAATTGATGATCCATGAATTATTTTCCCCTTCTAAATCGAAACGCAAGCTGGTAAAATGGTTGTCAGGGGAAGATGGGGAAGTCTACGAACGATCAGGAAACAGCGATGGTTAAACTAGTGAAAGCAAACATTATGAAAGTTAAAATGCCTAAAGAAACTCAACAACTTTCTATTTTTTGGTAGGGCTGACAGGGAAAAGAAATCCCGGTCGCACAATCATACAGTAATGATGACTGCAAACGGAATTGAGATTCCCTTCGGAGAAAGTGGCCACCACCACCACCACCGAGGAGGTCTCATCTCAGAAGCCGACTATATTGCAAGAGGATTAAACCACGCTGCAATGCTCGTTTCCGATGATCAGTTTGCTCAGTACCAAATCGTCCAGGTACTCATGACAAACATAAAACCACACAAGATTTATTAGTCACCAAGCGCAGATAAAGGAAAATGTGACAGCCAAAACGCGTGCCAACAAAGTTAGCGCTGAGCTGTAAAAAAATAACTCCTTTTTTTCGTTAGGTGGACAGCAAATGGGAAATTTCCCGAGATAGTTTACTGCTAGAGCATGTTCTCGGAGAAGGCCAATACGGTCGTGTATTGAAAGGAAGGCTTCATGGGCATTCTGGTGAGGATGAAATGACAAATATTAATAATTAACCATTTGCCTAATTTCATACTTTGGTTCGGAATAATCACTAGGAACTCATATTCCTGTTGCCGTGAAAATGCTGAAAGTGGATGCGACCGAAGGGAGTAAATCTCTGTGGCAGGAGTTCATGGCAGAGTTTTCATTGCTCAAACAAGTTGATCACCCGAACGTGATTAAACTTCTTGGAGCGTGTACGACAACAGGAGGACCGCCATATCTTGTCATGGAGTATGCTGAATATGGGGCTCTAAGGTAGTAAATCAATATTTTTTAATTAGGAGATTTTGATTTAAAAAAAGCAAAGTTTAACCATGCGTGAATTGGTTTTGTAACTATTTGGCAATATTTTTCAATATTTTTGTTTGCTTCGCCTTGTAGGAGCTTCCTTCGCAAGTGTCGTCGTGTTGAGCAGATAACTGGGAGCCAGTGTGCTCTCCAGCAAGACCATGGAGATTTGCCAACAACACCAGATCCTCTGGATTTAGACTACATAGTAACACCTCGTGAAGTACTTGGATTCTCCTGGCAGATTGCAAAAGGAATGGCTTACTTGAGTGACATGAAGGTGTGTAAAAATTGTTATTGTATCCCTGAATTTGTGGGTGAGTGGTAAGGAGGTGGTGAGGGTAACATGAGACGGAATGGAAAATGATTCTCGCTTGAAGTGACATGAATGTTTGGTTTTTGTCAGTATCTCTAATTGAAACGTAAACGAGCTGTCTTTCCATTCCCGTTTCTTTTGTATATTTAGATGGTCCACAGGGACTTGGCAGCTCGAAACATTCTACTTACGAAACTCAAAGTTTGCAAAATCTCAGACTTTGGCTTGACACGCGATATATACGTGGACGACGCATATCAAAAGAAAAGTAAAGATCGAGGTGAGTCAATCACGCATTTTTCAGAGTATTGCCTTGTTTCCATAACAATCTTAATTGATTGGCATGAAAGAAAGCGTACGGGCGGGACAATTTTTGGAACACTTTTCAACAAACAATAACTCTCGTCTGAAATTTTGGTTGGTACAGTTCCGGTCAAGTGGCTCGCCCCAGAATGCCTCGCCGACGAGCTCTACACGACCAAGTCAGACGTGTGGGCTTTTGGAGTACTCGTCTGGGAGCTGACAACGCTCGGGGCGTCCCCGTACCCAGGAATACAGTCAGAACAGCTATACTGTCTTCTTAACGCTGGATACCGCATGCCCCAACCCCAAAATTGTTCTAATGAGCTGTAAGTTACTATTCTAGGCTAAAATAAGATTCTATTATAGTTGGAATTCATCTGCAACATGTTTTCCTTGGTTAGATTTTCCCTTATGAAGAGATGTTGGGCTTATCAACCCGCCATCCGCCCTACATTCCATCAGATTGTCCTTGAGCTGTCAAAAATGCTCGAAGATGGAATTGAGTACTTGAAACTAGACATTCCCTCAGTGTCAAACCCTGGCTATGACTTTTTCTCGCAGTCAGAGCGGGTTGGCTCAGACATTGTGAATCTTAGTCCAACTAATATCTCACCGATAACTGGTAAACATATGAAATAAAAATGGAACATTACCGAACATTCTTGTTTTTATCACTAAATCATGGTTTTCTCTTTTCAATTTCAAAAAGATATGCGACCCCTTGGCCGGCGTAAACTGTCTATGGAAAACTTACGACTGATTGACTACGAGATCTCGACAGACGACGAGTTTCTGAGCAAGCCCAGTTCGAATTCCCACTCATGCACAAAGCACACCTACATCAATGACCCACAACCTTGTCAGCAAGACTGTTCGAATAATAGACCTCCTGAGGTGTCATCGTCAGGTTACGAGAGTCCTATCCGGAGCTCGACCTCCGTCGCAGTTTAAAAATAGAAGTTTTTTTTTTGCGCGAAAATCCCTCAGAAGGAATAACTTTAAATGTACTAGTCAATAAGTCACGGCAGAATGTATATATTTTTTGCCACGACAACAACTTATCATCTCTATATGGGTACTACATATGAAAGAAAATTTCATAGTTATTAGGTAACATTATCTAAAGTTATCCTCAAACAAAAGCATCTCCAATTGTAATAGCTTTAGTCTTTAAAGATAATTGTCATAATTGCTTTACCATTTATCGATGCAAATAAAAATGCAGCTTTTCAGGCCAAATTTTTGTTCAGAATCTATAAACAATAGTCAAATACTTTAAGTTACGTAAGAAGTTTTTTTTTGATATTTAAATGCCAACAAGCATACATTCCTCCCTAAAAATAAATAAATGTCAATTATTGAAAGTATGCATAATTTAACGTACAGGAGATATCCAGACTTTTTCATATTTTTTTCAGTGGGCAAGAGAGAAAAAACATCTACTATGAGACTTGAATACTGTTACCGTTATATAGCTTTAACGTTTAGAATAATGCAGAAAAATATGTGTACACACTGTTTACTGACAAACCTACATTTTTGGTGAGAGATCTGTAATTTATTTCTATAGGTGCAAATTACCAAAGTAAAATATATGTGTCTCCTAATCTTGAAGTCCTGATGAAGTTAATTTTTGAGTTGTTATCAGAAGAGTGGAAGCCTTGTTTTTTCAAGTTTTCAAATGTTGCATACGAAATTATACGTGTTCACGACATTAAAATATATTTCAAAAAAGGAAAGTTGTAAGGAACATTTTAAAAAACGAAGTGGCATGTGTCCCCTTCTCAAAAAGGTGTAATTTACAATCTATGAAATGTCCATCCTCTGATTTTGACGCTACCCTCTGCCTTCTCCAAGTTGACTGTTGGTATCCAACCTAATATATACTATTTAAAGAGAGTTTCACTTCACCAAAGAATGATTGATTATACAAACCAATGAATAATTCATTTGGTTGCTTATGAACTTCGCCAAATGAGTCCATGAAAGTTGGTTGAAACCGCGGAAAATCAGATGAATTACGTGAAAGTCGCGAATTTACCATTTTTTGTTTATTTTTCATTGTTTTTGTAAATAAAAGGCGTTTTTCTAATACACTGAGATATTCAAACCATATACACCGGAACACTGGTTTACATCCGCTTGACAACAACAAGAAAAATTTTAACGCGCAGTGATTGATGTTTATTGTATGCAACAACCCCCTTCAAAACTCCACGTGATGGAATATATTTAAAATAAAAAGTAAAGAATGCAAACAGACCTAAATAACACAAACATTCAATCACGAGACTACCTTTTCTTCATTTTTTTAGACGTTCCGTTCATACAGTACAAACAAACAACGTAAGTTTTTAATTAGCTAATTCTATTGTTTTGGACGCGGCCTTCCACCATCATCTTTTTTTGGAGGACCTCGACGCCAGTTGTCATCGTTGCCACCAGGCTCATCAGCACCTCCACGATCTCGGTCCCCACCTCGCCTGTCACGACCGCCAGCAAAATCACGTGGAGGTCCGTCTCGACCACCTCTACCTCCACCTCTGTAAATATTCAGAAAATGTACAAAAATCAGCAGAACCCTTAAAAATTGGAAAATAGTACGTTGAAATGAATATAAGTGTAGACATACCTGCCCTCTCCACGGTCACGACCTCCTTCTCCACGCGGACCTTCCCCACCACCACCACCACGACGCCAGGATGAGTCACCATCAGGAGCCTGTGATTAATTCAAAAACAAATAAAAATTAATTACGCAAATAACTCAACAAAACTAATTCGTAATTTTCGGTGAAGGAACCTACCCGAGGAGCATCCCCTCCACGACCACCTCCTCTAGGACGATCAAACCCGCCACGTTCTCCATCCTTCCTTCGCTCGAAGCCGCCGCGATCACGGTCACCTCCACGGTCCCCTCGATCTCCACCACGGTCACCTCCACGACCCCAGTCGCTCTTCCTCTCGCCATCCCTATCTCGCGGACGGTCAGTGTCCCCTCGATCAATTTTGCGTTCAAACGGCCGCTCGTCATTCTTCGGACGATCACGCATTTGAGACCGATCAAATTCGTCACCCCGATCTCGTTCTTGACGTTCTGGTCGTTCCCTCAATGGTGGCACATTGTCAGATGGCGGAAGCTCCCCAGCCATTTCCTGCGCTTTCTTTTCCCTGATAGCCTTCGGAACCCACACGTTGGACGAAGGAGCAGGTGCAGCCGCAGGTGCGTTTGATGGAGGAGCATCAGCTCGAGTTGCACTGGTCTTCTGTCCAATCGACTTGGGACGCCAAACATCACCCGCTGGTGCAGCAGCTGGAGCAGAAGCCGCAGGCTCTCTCTTTGCCCTTTCCTCCCGTTCACGGTTCTCCCTCTCCTCAATTTCCCGTTGTTTCGCCTGTTGCTTCTCAAAAGTGATGCGGTTCTTCTCCTCCAACTCTTTCTCTAACTTCTCTCGAGCAGCCCGTTCTTCTTCTTCTTGCTGCAGACGTATCTTTTCCAAACGAGCCCGCTCAACTGCAGCCTTCTCCTCTTCGTACTTACGACGGCGTTCTTGCTTCCTCATTTCCTTCCTCTCAGCCAGACGTGACGCCTTGACGTTTTGGAACTCCTTCTCAAACTCATCCAACTTCTCCAAAAATATGTCTTTTCGTGAATCAAGCAGCTGCTGAAGGAACTTGTCCTTATCTTCCCGCATCCTGATCATTCTGTCCCTGTTAGCAACAGCAATTTGGCGCTCTTCAATCAAGTGCGCAATTCGTTCGGCCTCATGCTGCTCCCACTCAATCTTCTCCGTCTCCTTCTTCTTCGTCATTTCCTGCTCAATGACAGCAATCTCCTCAATTCGCTTAGCTCTTTCGACATGATCGAATCGCTTTTCTTGAGACTTCATCCTTGCCAAATGCTCCTTCGCCTCTTTTTGCAGTTCCTCCTGTTGACGTTGCAACAGCATCTCCACGTCCATCTTTGAGGATTCTTCGTCTTGAAATTTTTGAATGATTTTCATGCCAATTGCAGTTTGACCCATCTGTTTCATACGCTGCTGAACTTGGCGAGCCTTCATTTCATTCTGCTCAGCTTCAGCCTTCTTCCGCTCACGCTCTTCACGCTCCGTCTCCAACCGTTTTTGTTCCAGAAACATTTGCTGCTGAACCATCTTCTCAACCCGAAGCTTCTCTTCAATGTCACGATCAAACGCACTCCTCTCAAGCTCCTCACGACGCTGGTTGATTATCTTCTGACGATCCATAAGTTGTCGATGATACTGAACCTCAGTGGCCCTGTACTGCTTCACTATGTTGGCCCTGTAGATATCCTCATCATTCTGAAGCCACAAACAACAATTAATTGGTCATGAATACAAGCAACAACTTTTCTTCAATGGAACAAGTTAAGTTTCGAATCTTACGCTTATCTGTGATGGCCCTATCATATCCACAGTTTCTTGCAAGCAATTCATTACGTTGACAAGCTGCAAGCGCACAGTTTCAGATGGCATGATTTGGAGGTGAGGCCCTTCCGGAAGATCTTCCCGTGAAGCTTGTGCCAAGGAAGATCCAAAGTTGATACAGTTCGCCCTATGATCGATGATGATTTGCATGTCATTGTAGCGAACTGCATCCACCAAGATTTGTTCGAGCTGAGTTGGGTTGGAGAACACTGTCATGTTTAGCAAATGATCGTAATCCATCGTTTGGTAGACCTAATATTAAACACGAAAGAAAATTGCCATTCCAATAGTATTCAACAACACAATTGCAATATTTACTTGTTTTACAGCGTCACACACCTGAGAGACTTGTTTAATAAGGCGGACGAGCGTAACTTCCCTGAGGGGATCCACATATTGCTCCATGTAATCTGAGGGATACTCCCCAGACGACGCAGTCTTGAGTAACTGTTCAACCTCACTGCACAGACTCAATGGGCAAAACTCAGACTCCAAGATTTCGTGCATATCCTGTAGCGGCTTAATTGCATTCGCAAGAATGCCATGACGACTAATATCCCGAATCATAGACATCCTTGTTGGCGGTTGAGGAAGGAACAGCAAGGTCGCCAGTTTCTGCGACTTTTCAAGCATTCCCTTGTCCGTTTCCACGAAACGCTCAAATTCAGGGTGCAGAACGGGGAAGGGAATCGCAAGCGTTGCCAGCACAACTTGTGATGCATTCCTACAAAACAATAAAAATGATTACTATCCCTTCACCAACAGTCAAACTGGCATTTAAAATATTCATGAGAAGGGCACTAACTTTTGTAGTTCATCAGCAGAGACATTCTTCTTCATGTCTTTGCATAGCATGTAGTACTTCATCAACGTGGCAGCATGGAATAGGTGATTCCCAGCCTTCCAAAAGACAAGCGACAGCTTTTGGTAGTAGTAAGCCATCATTCTCGTTTGAGACTTTTTCGATTGGTTCATGAGGAGATGGATGTCCTCAATGGCTTTGTACGCTTCCTGCCACAGCTCCAGGGTAATAGCCGAGTCCAGTTGGGACAGACGCGTTTCCATGTTCAACTGCTGAGTCTCAGGCGAGGAGAAGTCGATGCTATTCATCTGGGAGCCTTGACGATTTATTATGTCGTCAAAGTGCTTCCGGAGTCTTTCACATAACTTACGAAATTCAGTCTTTCGGCTGTAAGCAAGGCAAAACTTGAACGCCTGTGAGCAGCAAAGCAAAAAAACATACTTCAGGTTACTCAACAACTTCATTACAAATGAACGATTCATGCTTCAAATTTAATTAGTGCCTTACCATTTGTGCAATATCGTGGTACAGATTCTCCAAGCGAGGATTGTTCCTCAACAAATCTAAGCATTGAGTGTACGACTCCCACAAAAATTTCACCCATGGAATCAAAGCAGCCCTTCCACTTCGCTCCTGAGCTTGCTCCTCAGTAATGACGCTACAAACACATGAATATTCGACTTGATATACGATCTCTAAAAAATCGAAACTATACCTGGGATTATACTTAACTACTTACTTCAACAAAGTCATATCAGCCATTGACAAATTATCCAGATCATCAACTTCCACTATAGAGACAATTGGATCGGTTGCAGTCTCCGTAGCCGCTGCTTTCTTTTCGATAGCAGCCTTTGCAGCTTCCGTCTTGTCTTCAGCCATACGAATGTAACTACGAATAACTTTCTCTAGTAGTCCCACATTCACCTGTGCGCATCAAGTAAATTAGAGTAACAACAAATTAGTAAATCTGGAAGTCATGTCCAGTGTCCAGAGAAAAAACTATTTCAATGAACAGGCCTTACCGATTGACACATCAACCGATACTGATACAATCCCTCCTTCGCTGTATGAGGCTTCTTGAGCTCCACACACAACTCCAAGTACTTGAGCATGATCGGCTCAATGACCTAAAACAAACACCATTGTATTACTGACATTCTGTGGGGAAATTAGTGAAGCTCAAGTAAAATTGTTACGCTGATTAGCTTACCTTCTCACTGAACGATCGGTGCTTCTTTCCTTTGATGACATCATACAACGTGTCCAAAGCCCTGGAAGGCTTTCCCACTTCAATAAATTCTAAAATGGATACACAAAACAGCCAATTTTCAAACCCACCGTTCACAATCAGTACATCCTATTTATCAAAAACCTCCAGTTGACATAATGCAACTTTAGTTTTCATATCTAAATGCTTTAATTCGTTCCCATGCCATGAACAATGAACCCTAATTAAGTTATCCTATTTATAACTGAACTACACTAAAACAGCTGTAGCTTCACACAGAAAATGGCAACTACCTTAAGCTACACTAAAACCACGATTCAACTTAATTCCTTGAGTTCCGTTAGCGTTCCTAACGATGCCTTATCTTAGTGATGATGAGTAACTTAACTGCCCTCTCTAACTGTTCTATACCTCACGTGGTCTTTCACTATGTTACCATCTTAACTTATTTGCCATATGTTCAGTCAAAAACCCTTCTAAATTCACCAATTTCCCTTCACGAATTTATTCGACTGCTTACTCACTAATTAACTATCCTTTCCAACTAAGTTGGTTAAACATTAGTGTCACAACTACCCTGTTCCAGTAAGCCTAACCCAGTTCCAGTCTACTGTTCTTTGCTCAATTAAAGTTTCACTTACCCGTTGCCTTTTTGAGGGCATTTTCCGGTCGCTGATAATAGCGAGACATTTTCACAAACTTCCCAAAAGTTTCTCACTGCTTTTAGTAATCGCAATTAAAACTTGAGTTAAAACTGACAAGGTGACAAGTGTAAGATTTTAAGCCGGTTAGGCTGTACGCTTCTCTGCCACCACCAAGGCAGAAGTTGAAATGCAGTGAAAAAGCTAATCTTTTTATGAGAGGGGCTCACATCAGTGTCTTTCGGTGTATGAGAGAGGCTTATGGAGAAATGCCACTGGTGTTTTGAACAATCCTCGCTGTCTAGTCTGAGTTTTGGGGAACGTTGAGAGGCATTGAATGCGTTTACTGAGCGAACTGATTGGGGCTTCTCGAGTGCAGACATGATTTACTGTCGAGTCGTGTGTACGTGGCCTTTTTGTTTAACGCAAGAGGATACCCTGTCCGCGTTAGTTTGCATAGACAAGATACGTCTTTGTAATTGATAGGTTTGACAAGTAGAACTAGTGTAGGGACAGACCAACAGAGGTCTAGATCAGCAGTTCACATTTCAAGAAACACGGCGGTAGATTTTATTCTCAAGTGTCAATTTTGTTTCGCACTTCTTTGACAAGTAAACTAAAAATGACTGATTAGAAGAAATAATAGACTTGATAAGCTAGTTACTGTGGGGATTTAGCAAACCGGGAGACAACTTTTAATGGTGGCACTAATGGAGGGTAATCCTGAAGGGAATAATAGTTTGGAGGGAAGAAGTGTTCCAGCCAAGCTTGTGTCGTGTCATTTGATTGGTAAGTTAAGATGTGATTATTGTGATTGTGGTTGTAATCGCTTCTGGAATTTTGGCTAAGATCAAAGTTTATGTAGTTTGACGGTTATTGTTAATGTTTTCTGCAGAGATTGACAACTTGGGCAATGTTTTGTGGACATGGAGCTATCCAACTTGTGAGAGTAGTCAGCAGTTTGTGTGTCTTAAAAAGTTTCATGGGATTAGAAAGCTGTCGAATAAAGAAGAGGAGCGGTTTAAGTATTTTAGGTTTGGTAAATCCTGGTACTACATTTTTTTGTCAAAGGCACTCATCCATTATGACAGCAAAGGGGTTAAACTGGAAAATGTAAGAAGAAAACTTTGGAAAATATTTATAAACACAGGCTGCATTAGAAAAAAAATTATTTTAAAACAATTTTGTTTTGATTAAATTAAGCTGGAGAGAGTTGGCGTGATTGTTGTTGCCGATGACCTAAATCCTGAACGATACCAAATTATCAGCGAAGTTTTATTCCGAACTTACCATAAACAGGCCGACCCAACCCTCGTGCTCCAGCAGTTTTTGTCTCTGGTTGTAAGCGGAACCTGTCAGTTACCTAAAAAGAAACTGTTTTGCTCCGCCGACTATGACTCTTGTTTGCCTTTCACTGACTTTCAAATCAAAGGTAGTTGCGACTGTGTTTATTACCTTGAAACTGTACAAACGTTAACATAAGTTCATTTGGTGTTGTTTGCTGACTCAATTTCTAGCCATTATCTCGAAATTTGCTCTGGAAACAATTGTACTGCTGACAGCTATTTTAAGACATCAAAGAATAGTCATTTACCATCCCGATATTGACGATTTAGTCAAAGTAAATATAATTTGATTGCTGCAAGTCTTTACCTTTAAGATGATGTTTTGATGTACAGTTTAATTTTGTGAGTTTCTTTTTACTTTAGTACGTCCTTAGTATACCAGCAATCGGACTGTATAGCACCTCAATGTGGGATTCTGTGTATCCCTGGGTAGGATATAATGACGACGAGTTATCCCAATTTACTGTAAGTTATCCTAATCAAACACCAGAGAGGCATGATTATTTGGCAATGGCAATATTATGTTTCGTATCTTTTAAGGAAAGCAAATTCCACGTTGTAGGATGCTCACATTCAAATATTGAGAATCGGAGTGACTTGTATGATGTATTCGTAAACATACCTGCCGGAGAAATTAGCGTAGCTAGTCATGCGAAAGGTAATTCTTGATTGTAGGCATAGAAGAAGCATGAGTTTGATTAATGTCGTTCTCTTTGTAGACAACATGATGATGAGTAAGCCCCACAAGGAAATTGCTTTATTTATGGTTCAACTAGTTGAAACCAATGACATTAGTGAGTACGATGTGATAAAGGAAATAAGACACAAAACAAAAGAACTTTCCATTGATCGTCATCAGTTAAGGGTACCTCTAATCGTTTAGTTTTAATGATTCATCCGTAAGAATAAATTTTTGGACGAAATGTTTGTTTTTGTTTTTGATATCCGTAGCGGCAAGTTTCTGATGTTGACGATGGGTGATATGGATATTCTTCTGGATAAAGTGTACAAATATGGCGACACATACTCCTTCACGTAATTAACAGCAAGGTTGGGAAGGCTTCGATATTCCGTTCTTTTTTTACATGGAAGACTATCATCAAGTGAACTAATGAATTGTTCAAAAATTCTAGATGAGTTAGGAAGTAGGCGTAACTCTTTGGAATTGACTACGGTCGCTCAATCTAGTTAGTAGCTAGGAAACTTCAATTGCCTCTCAAAATAAAAAATGGAGTACAATGAAAATGCTTACGTAGTTAAAGTAGGACAAACTGGTGCCTTTGTTGGCCATTCCTAAAGCTTTGTAGCTATTTAAAAGTGGTCAAGTACGAATTCCACTTAATGGGTTACTGCTTACTAGAGAATATTGAAACTAGCCAAGAAATACAACATAGGATTAGTTAAGCGTCAAATATAGGAATTGATGGAATTGTGAGGAAAAGGAACACATAAACACACCATGCCTCCCCAATCTTTGTAAAACGTCGTAACTAGAAGTATAACACTCGACATACTTGCAACTTGTTAGAAAGTGCTTCAATAATTTATAAAATTAGTACTACACTCTCGCATTTTAAAAATTCTCCGTTGTTCCAACCTCCAGCAACACGGGAATAAATCACGCAACTGAAAGTGTTGACTTTTTTTGAAACAATATAAAACTGTATTTTTTTATTTAAATCATCGTAACAAAACAAAAATGCATGAAAAATACAAAAAGATTTGGCCACTTAAACAACACTGCATAAGATAAAGTTGACATTTTGTCTTTACATGAGGAAAACAACGTCTATAAATACTTGGTAATCTTTGTTTTGCATAATTATCAACTTAAAATTACTCCTAGCTATTTTCTTCCTTTCTTTTCCTCTGTCGTTTCTTAAAATTGTTTGGCTAGTCAATATAGCTACCGCTTAAATTACAAGAAAACTTTGTTTCAGTTACGAAACACAAAATGCTACAGCTTTGTTCTTTTTTTTTCTCCTGGTATGGCAAAACAGTGAATTTTTTAAAAAGATTTATCTTACAACACGGTACATTATGCAAATAATTTATGAATTATTATTCCTAAACTAGACTGCGATACGGCGTAGACGAAAGTATTAGAAAAAAACATTGTGCTTAAATATTTAGCTGGTGTTCAATTTAGGTCCCGCACAGAAAAGGAGTGACAATTAAAATTTTACGGTTATATCTTTATATACAGAGTCAGACTTTTGAAGATTTAGATAATTAGGTTTTCCTTTTTCGATAGATTTTGTTTATAAATATGAAACTGGAAAGTGGAAATTTAGTATACAAAAGAAACAACAGAACTAAAAAATTCATTAAAATTATTATAATCCTAAACGAAACGTATTTCAATCCGAGCATCTCTCTTTGCATTTTTCTGCAAAAACGTGGTCAATATAGGTTAAAACTGGTATGGGGTAGAGGGGGTGGGTCGTCATCCCACAAAAGTAATATCAGGGTTGCGCAACGACGTCAACGTCATAATTTTAGCCTATAGTGAATAATTGGTCGGTAATGTGGAACAAAACTTAATTGTAAAAATTTCTTCCTTCTCGGCAGGATAACACAGCTACACAGTTGTTTTTTATACAAAACGGTAATTAAACTCAGTACAACATGATGGCACCATTGGTCTTTTCCTCTTGAATGGGTTTGTGCATTTTATGCCTGTCGCGTCGTGTCTGATGAGCCCCAAGGAATATCAGGACAACATTTAAAATGTGGATGATAGCGGCTCCAACGACGAACCAAAACGAGTAGCCAAGGACAGCGAGGCCTTCAGATGTCCATGTTATTTTCCGGTCCTCGATGGGTAACACGTTATGTCGTAACTTGAGATGATACTGAATCCCCCAAGTAATTAGTGAACCAATATTGGATGCAACTATAAAACGAAAGAAAAAATGCATTCCCACTCACTCCTACAAATTAACGAAAATTTATTTAGTTTGGTTGTTCCGTACGTGCACAACAGTTCCACAGGTAGAGTCCAGGTATTCCAGTGATAGCCTCGACTGGAGTTGTCGCTGTATTCACAAGGGCAAACACTGCTGAAAAAACTGCAAATAAAATGGCAAGGCAAACACATCCTACTGTAGCCATCCAGAGTCCATTACTCATAAAGTTTCTCTCATTGTTTAAAGTTTCAATCACTGCAATAACGAAAAAAATCCAATTAGTATCGATTATTTATTTCAAGGTCCAACAAAATATGAAAATGAGCTCTTTTTATAGAACGCTTTCATGATACGCACGTAAATTTGTAACTGATTCCTAGGTGCGTTACGAATTCGTCCTTTTCTGAATCTCATCAGATGCCTTGTCGATGATGAGCAACTAAACATTTGGCGTATCTTATCGGCTTCCAATTGATGACAGATGCATTTTAAATTTTTAACTATGTATTTTTATAGCTTACAGTCATGTATTTTTACTCGAGAAACCATAAAATGCTCTCATTTTTAACGTGCGAAATACCAAATACCTACCTACATGCGCAAGGTGGCACGTGAATTGATGTTTCTTCAACCCAAAAGAACAAAAAAGTCTTTTTCATGCTCCAGTGCCTTCACGTATTATTATGAATCCATTGACAGTGAAATGATACAATAGCTATAAAATTACATAAAATATTACATTATTTCAAAGGAACAGCACTACAATTTCTTGCAGTACGTGTAATTTTGTCCTTTATTTTCCCCTCCCCCAGAGTGTGTTTTTAAGTAATGCTGTCCTTTGCAAATTTACTGAAAGGAAACACTGGGTAGGTAGGTAGATCATTAAGTAATCACTTGCTCTTGGTTGCATATAATTAATAGTTTGTGTTATTCGTAGATACGATTAAGACACGTGGCCTTTTTGAACACTTTTCTTTTCACTCATTTTTAATTGTCGTACACATATGTGTTGCTTATTTTGTGCTTTTTAGCCTATTCAGCCTAAATGAGTGATTGGTTAAATACATACCGTTGTTCAATTTTTAGGATTAATATGTAAAAAGCTTTTCTTCAGCTATTAAGTAGCCAAAAGGACATAACTTATCGAATACTAAGACAGATTTTGTGTCTGCGTACAAACATAATAAATCCTAAAAGCTGCTTGCGCCTTTTTTACAAAAAAATTAATAACACTAAGTAAGTAGATAGTGAATTTGATTTCAAAAAGTCAGATTTTGTGTTTCGTAAAGAAAGATAGCATGCAATCATCCATTAAAGAGATTTTCTAATCAGAAATTTATGCACTGGGAACCAAATTCCGCACGCATTTCCTCTTAACTTGATTTTTTTCTTATGCTGATGCTTGCAATGCTAAGCAATTGGATTCATAATTTTATGTGGCACGTTGAAATGCATAGCCGTAATCAGTTGAGGAATAAAATTATGATGAGAAGGGAAAGGAAATATTGAAAGGGAGTAGGATAATTTTTCCTGAAAATTATTTGTTTGTCTTCCCATGACCACTTGAACTGTATATATTTATGTAATATTATATAGCACATGACCTTGCGGGTTAAAAAACAAAAAACTGTCCCTACATTAATCAAACTTGTAAATAAGTTCCCCCTGGCACTTTTTTATACGTGATTAAAATTTAATTGCTCCAAAATATCGTGAAACGGTAATAAAGGTTATTTTTTATTTTTGAATTAGCATATCGTCTGCACGTTTTTCATACCGTTTATGTCTGTAGGTCTCCATCCAATTCCTGCATTGAGGTGTTTCCTTCCATAGAACAAGCCTAAATGAATCCGTCCATCGGACTGATTTGGATTGCTCGTGTTTGACGTTTTATGCGCCCTGGCGACAATCCAATGTTGTGTGCTCAGAGCTGCTAACAAGAGGGCGAGGGCTGCACAACATGTTATGAAGCTTACAAAGGTCATGCCACGCCGAAACGCCAAGCTACTCATCTTGCCAACTTTAACTTAATTTTAAAGTAAACACCTTTCTTAAAATCACTAGTAATATCTTTTTCCAAGCCAATTTTTTATTTTAAAATGACTTAAGTGCCTCCACTGGATCCCTAGTCATGATAACTCACTTCCACACACTTATCAACAAAATCAACGGCATTTTCTTTTTGTCACAGTGTTTCCTTCACGGAAATTGAACTGCTTTTGGCGTGGACGTAATCAGTAATCATTTGATATCACGGAAGGAGTAGATAAAAAATTTAAAAAATCTCTTATTTCACATTACAGAAAACAAAACAGAAACAGTGGACGCATTATGGCAAGTAATTTTGAAGAAAGTGTTGCGGCTAGTAAATAAATAAAAACTTGAGGGGTCAAGTAATCTTGTTTTATGGTCATAAGACACAAAAGGCGGAGAAGTGAGAGTTTTGCATAAAGCGCACACATAAATAATTGTAGACTATGACGAATATGACGATATGATAGGTATCACACACAAAGTTGTATTGTTTAGATTTGGGACACTTCGAGACACTTTTCACTCTTATTTGTTGGCCTGTAGCTTCCAGGTTTACGTTAAAAACTAGTACAAGACTTGGCATGGGCAGACATTTTTTAACTTGTTGCGGATGCTGTTAATAATTTAGAGAATGAGGTTGACTAGTAAAATTTTTGAAGAAAAAATACTACATGAATTTATTTTTTTGGATGTGCTTTGTATCTATAAAATGTTAAAAAAGGATGGTGTCTTGTATTTTTTATGTTGTTTGGCAAGTTTACTCTTGTGATTACACCGATTAACATGTCCTATCGCTAACTTTCGTTTAGGTATTTACGCTGACAATAGCACTGAGAGAGAGAGATGCACTCCACTGCAATTACAATTTTGCGTGTATTGTACAAACCAGCCCAGAATATTTGTGTATTCAAACAAACCAAACTTTGATAAGTATGAATTCTATAGTTGATCAGCGATCAGTGATGATACTTGATTGTTACATCTAGTCTAGGTATTTTGTGTGAGATCCTTTGAAAGTATTTTTTACGGAAGGCTATATAGAAAAAATATGTATTTTTTAAAAGATGACGAAGATATGGTAATTTTTATTATAGGCATGCATGTATTGTTGCCCAGATAAAAAGAACTTCCTAGGCCAGAAGGTATTGATGTTTTAAACGCTAACACAGGCACAATATGATCTGGTAGGGAGATGCTTTCTATAAAACCCAGATAATTTTTTGCTCAGTTACATCGCAAAGAGTAAAAAACAGGATTTCAAATATTCGGCACTCTATTCACACCTGTGCACTAAAACCCAGTCATGAATATGTTTGAATGAAACACAGAGCGTACAGGTATTTTGAAAACTAAAAGGAATATACCCTTGTTTGTTGGCTAGATACCAGACTGTCTTTTAAAATTATTCTTTTATGAAAAAAATATTCAACGGTTAAGGGATGAGAAGTATCTTGACAATATTTATATTTTTCAGTGTCGTGCTTAGCACAAACAAGTCTTATCATTTGGGGAGGATTTTAAAGGCATACTTGTTTTTGTAAAGTGCATGTGCAACAGAAAAAGAACAGAGTAACATACAGGTACATCCGTTGTTCACTTTCAACCCTTTTTAATGTATCCCCCATCATCATGTCTAGCATTGTCAGATAGGTGGATCCTGACAGGAGTTTTTAGTGTGAAACAGGTATGAACAAAGTTTATCTATTTTACCCGAGCCTCAACAATGCTTGCAACAGTCACAGTATGCAACAATGGGAAAAACTTATTTTGTATGTGAGTAGGGGAGTATTATGGTGTTGAGGTAAATGCCGCTTGAATTTTTTTTTATCAGAGATAATGCGAACTGTCGCCGCTTTTGTGTCCTGGCTTAAACTAATGTTCATAGTTTGGCATCTCTCATGAGTAACGTTTGATAAAACCTGCACTACCGCTCGACTTAGCAGCCAAAATTATGGTTGCGTTGTGATGAATGCCAAAAAAAATATTAAATTGCGTTTGTATGGTGTATGGCTACGGCCGCTGATTTTTTTATATGTTACGCACACAGTTGGTCGTGGGCTTGCTTTGACATTTTTTATACCTTTAAGAAATTAAGCTTTGAACTTTTAAAAACTTTTTTTTCCTAATATGACAGAACAATCTGATCACTCGTCAAAAATTGAAACCTTTTGGTTATCTGCAAAAAGGAGGTTTGGATCGAAGAGATACCTAATGCCTGAAGAATGGCTACATTTAAAGTGGACAATTGTGCTGTACACTGCAAAAAAAATACACGAGAAAATTTTCAATGCTGACTGCTTATGTGAGCAAAAGAAAATAAAAGTTAACCTAAGTGTCTGTTTGTTTGATATGTGCATGATTTTTTTATATGTTACGCACACAGTTGGTCGTGGGCTTGCTTTGACATTTTTTATACCTTTAAGAAATTAAGCTTTGAACTTTTAAAAACTTTTTTTTTTCCTAATATGACAGAACAATCTGATCACTCGTCAAAAATTGAAATCTTTTGCTTATCTGCAAAAAGGAGGTTTGGACCGAAGAGATACCTAATGCCTAAGAATGGCTACATTTAAAGTGGACAATTTTGCTGTACACTGCAAAAAAATAAAAAAAATACACGAGAAAATTTTCAATGCTGACTGCTTATGTGAGCAAAAGAAAATAAAAGTTAACCTAAGTGTCTGTTTGTTTGATATGTGCCATCAGGGTAAATTTTCAAGTGCAGTAGAGTATCTTTTATGACGATACAGTAGTACATTGTTTGAAAACTATTGAATGAGTGACATTAAATCTTATGACTATACACACATACAGAAGTTGGTAAAACAATGGCCGCAAATAATGTGCACAATGATACTAGCGTATCTCATGAGCATTTTGAAGATTGTATTTTATGAGCGCAATCTTCCCTGACGACGACGACGCGAGTTGAGTGAAAAAGAGGTGCTCATCACTACCAGCATATTATAAGTAAAATATAAATTTGTTTCGTTCGTTATTACATGGATAACACTTTAATTTTACAGTAACATATCTTCCTATTGAAACTTTGAGTTTAAAGTTTTGTTTGGACTCTAACAATAAGCTGGCAATGAGTCTGATAAAGATGCACCTGTATCAAATCAAGCCTTTAATCAAAATTTTTATCGTTAAACCCATTTCCTGCGTGATGTGCGCTCGTAGTCGTATTTGGCAACTTGTATTTTAAACAATAAGGTTATCAGAGCACCAACAGAATTTGCATGTCTGGCATCCAGTTTGAGGTTTCAAAAAATAAATGAATAAATGACTCAGACCAAATTTTTATTTTTGTCCATAATATATAGACTAGCAAGAAAGGATAAATAAAAATTCGTTCTGTAGCTTTTTATTGAACTGAAGTAGGGAAAATGCAGGTAGTTTTCAACATTCAAGAAGGGCTTGAGAATATGCCAAGGTTGATATCTACACTTGGCTGCAACGAGAGATTAAGATGGTTTGCTTTGCAATTGTAAGATTGTGAACTTGAAAAGTTCATCGTGTCGTTTGTTTGTTTATTGATGTTACAGGTGGAAGACACACAACATCTCCGAGACGTTTTTATGTGATGACAGTATCAAGCCAGTATTGTTTTATTTCACTTGACAATAGAGCTGAAACTGTTCTCACATGAAAAAAAATGGATAAGTCGTGCAAGGACTATAAAAAAGATGCACAACCAAACAAGAATCGCAGCTATTTAACTACAAACCGTGGTTAGAATAAAGAATCGAAAGCGAAAATTTACGAAATCCTGGGAATCGTGCTCTATGCTACAAAGTGTAACTGAAACTTTGTTCTGTAAACACGACAGAAGCTTAGCGACATGAACACGAAGAATGGACCGACGACAGACAGAAACGGCGATTTAAAAAAAAAGTAGCTGACGTTACTTA